>PVJS01010413.1:0-48027 GCA_004027185.1 Glis glis | reverse complement strand
GGCTGAGAATGTAGCTCAGAGGTAGAACACCCCTGGGTTCATTCTCTAGTAATACACACAAACACACACACACACACACACACACACACACACACACACACACAAATTGCTTGGATAAAGGCCTGATTTTCAGTATCACTCTTGCATCTTTCATTTAAAGATGATTTTTAAAAAAGGCAATGAAAGGCAATGCAAAATAAGTACAGATTATGAGGTTCTTCAAGTTCTTGCTCAATAGTATTCTTCTGCCTCTTTTCGATTTCTCTTAATAAAAGACCAAGATTAAGAGTGCCATCCTGAACAGTGCAGTATTGAAACCTGCAACTAATTTGAAACCAAAAATACTGGTTTATAAATAGAAGCAATGAACTCACTTCTAAAATGTGGAAAGATATTTTTGAATGCCAAAGCTAGATCTTTTTTTCTTTCTTTCTTTCTTTTCCTTGACCTCTGCCCCAAAAATTCATCATTGAGTAAAAACTGTTTGTCTGTTCGTGCCAGTTGCTAAGAGTTTACAAAAGGAAAGTCTAGATTTTAATTTAGCTTGGCCTCAGGTAATGTGTTAAATACACTTGGGATGCATAGAATATGAGCGTTGCATTTGTACAGCTCTTTTCTTTCTAACTACAATGTTTAAACAATACTGCTTTTAATTAAGAAATCTGGGTTTATTAAAAGCCAGATCTGTGACTTATAACCATTTCTGTATATCTGCTCTCAATCAAGAGAGAAATAGTTTAATTTCTGTAGCTGTGTGCGTTTTGCATATGTTAGCCGGATGCAGCATTACCCAGGGCATTGCTTCAGAGTCTGTCTTTTCCATAAATATGTAAAGTTTGTTCTTAAATACCAGATGTAGGTTAAGTGGTTCTTTAACATATTAAGCTATACATAGATGCTTTTTTGGAACTATTTGACCTTTGAATTGCCTTCTCTTTGAGTCTGATTCAGAGATGGGATGGGAGGGAAAACTTAGAATTATTTTTGGAGATGGGAAGTTGAACTGATCGTCTTGAAAGGGGAAAGGAGAGAAGAGAACAGAACAATTGAAAAAGGCAAATCATTGGCCAATAGCACTCAGGTACCTCTTTGATTTGGGGTGTGGGGTGGGGCTGGGGATTGAACCCAGGGGCATTGTACCTCTGAGCTACACCCCAGCCCTATTTTATTTTTTATTTTGAAACGGGGGCTCACTAAATTGTGGTGAGGGTCTCACAAAGTTGCTGAGGCTGGTCTCAAATCTGTGATCCTCCTGTCTCAGACTCCCAAGAACTGGGATTACAAGCATGCACTACCACGCCTGGCTCACCTCTTTGATTTTGGAAAAGAAAAAAAAATGCAGAAACAGTAAAGCTGCCATTTTTGCTGATGAGGAAAAAGTTTCTTTTGGTCTTCTAAAGACATTTAATATTCAGTCAGGGACAACCACCGAGCCAGCCAGAGATGAACATGTCAGCAACCTGCTGCTGTCTGACCCAGATGGGTTCTTGTGCACTTTCTCCTTTCTTCTTGAAACCCCGTTTAGCATGTCCTGGGAACTTGAGCTCCTCAACCTAAAACACTAAGATGCATGGGGAAAAAATGTGATTGGCATATCTTCCCTTGTTCAAACTGGTATGGATGTTAAAACCCAAACCTCAGAACAAAGGAAATAGTTTTTGAATTTAGTCAGTCTAAAGTTAGGCTTTGACCATTTGATGCATTCCACAATAAAAAGGAAGTTTAAAGGGAAGTAAGAAAAAATAAAAAGCCCACCTCCTTCCCCCCCCAAAACAACAACAACAACAACATAAAGAAAAAATCCAAGGAGGATACCGGTAATGTTTTCCACATTTGAATTGTAATACATGAAACAGGCTATAAAACTTTGGCCAGCTGCAGTAAATAAAGTAGCAGTGGGAGGTATGCACCGGAAATGTGGCAGAAAGCCCTGGTGAGGGGCCCCTCCCCGCACACCTTCCTTTGTTGTCCTGGGATGGAAGTGAGGTGCCGTAACTCGAGACTCATCTCAGGGCTGGTTTTGTTTTGCGTAAATCTCCTTCCTAACTCTCCTTAATAATTCCTTCTGATTAAAGAATAGACAGCTTTGAATCCTCTTGACCTCCATCCTCTTCTGGTTTCCTCCCTCCCCGCCTCCTGAAAATCAAAACAAAATGGCTTGATCACTTGGAAGATGATGTAAGCCTTTCTTTCTGTAGCAGCTTGAATTCGTGGTGGGGAAAACTGGTTCTGCCTCAGCTATTATGTTATCTCATTTAATTGCTAACATATTGTCCTGAGCTTTTGATTCACAAAATGTTTTCCTTGGAGTTCTGAAGTAGGTCTTCAGTGAGTTACTAAGTATTACTATAATGAAAGGGATTTTTTTTTCCATAATGCACAGTTCGTAACACTGGAGTTAACGTGGTATACGTGGGAGCTTTCTACATGTTGTTAGTTGTCTATGCTTTTTTTTTCTTATACAAATACCTTCACTGGCTTTCCATTATCTTTAAGATAAAAACCAATTACATGGCCCAGCATTTATGGCCCATGACCATTTACCAAAAGCCCTATGTAGCTATTCCCATATGCAGAAAGTTTCCAACAAGACCAGTCTGCATATTACCAGGATTTGCCCAGTACACTCTCCTTAGGTAATTCTATAAGGCTTGGCCTCCTCTCCACTTCTTTTTATCCATCTGATTCCTACCCATTCTCAACGTTCTGAATCAATACTCTTTCAGGTAGCCTGCCCTTGCTCCTCCTGCCCAGGAGAGTCATCTGCTCCACTCCTGTAGCACTATGAATCACACCGTTTCTAGATATTTATCTTATATTTATATTTATATTTATATTTCTAGATATTTAAATATTTATCTAGGCATCTTTTATAGGTATGACTTTTGCCTTACCGACTGTTGTAAATTCCTTGAGTACCACGTTACATTTTGTCTCCCTCCCCATAAATAGATCATCAATCAAGGGGGAAGAAGAGAAGCTAACATTCTCCGAGTGCCTGAGAAGTTGCCAGCTTCCCTGCTAGGTGCTCTTGTTGACAGTCTCTCAGGCTGTCCTCATGAAAACCCAGTGAGGACGACCACGGTGGCCGTGGCTGTGTTGGGGAAGTGAGCCATGGGCTCCAGGCCTGCAGCTAGATTTAAGCTCAGATACATTGCCTCCAAATTCCAAATTCCAAATTCCATACTTCTTTTTACTACCACGAGTGCTCCCCAGAGATTATAAGTACACCTTCTGAGAACTAATTTTAGGTACTAGGAGCTTCTCAAATCTTGATCAATGTTGGGTGGCAGAAGTTTCCAAGTATTTTGTGGCCAAATTCCCACAGCTGCTCAATTCCCTTCGGTGGGGTAACATGCTTGGGATAAAACCAACATTGTCTAAACACTTTTTCTTAAGTCAACACGTCTGTTGCTAAGTGGTCAAGAGGTGCGAACTCTACTGTGATCCTTGAAGCAGTAAATTTGTAGTTATCAAGTTCTTTTTCTTACCATAACTACTTAAGTGCATGCGTGCGTGCGTGCGTATGTGTGTGTGTTGCTGGGGATTACCCCAGGTCATTCTACCTCTGAGCTATATCACCAGCCCTATTTTACTTTTTATTTGGAAATTAAATTAGGGTCTTGCCAAGTTGCTGAGAGCCTCACCAAATTGCTGAGGCTGGCTCTGAACCTGCCATCCTCCTGTCTCAGCCTCCCAAGTACTGGGATTACAGGTGTGCACCACCACACCTGACAAACACCTACTTCTCTAATAGAATTAAAGCAGGAATCTCTGAATATGGGAACATAAGGAAACAACAGGGTTTATCACTAACCTAGTTAGGAACAAATATACCAAATCTAACCCCCTCTGTACCTCAGATATCTCCATGGTTAATCCTGATAGTAGATTTTAGATTTCCTATAAATTATTGAAACAGCAATTTTCCAAATATAATTCTCTCCACTATTCATTGGGTATTCGCAACCCCCAGATGAGGCCTGAAAGAAGCCTTTCAAATAACCTAACCTCTTTTCAATGGAATAAGAATAAAACTCACATCAAACAGGTCTTCACATGACTCTGTATGTGCTCCTGGTTACCCGTCAGTAGAGTCAGCAACAGTGGGATCATAGAGCTAAAAATATTCTTTATTATTAATATGTAAAATCAGAGTGGTTCCCAGTTCCTTTTTGTTTAACGTCTACTTATTCATTTCAAAAACACTTAGCAGTGGTTACAAGCGCCAGGCCCTATGCTAAGACGAGGTCTCTGCTTTCAGAAGGTTTGCATACTTTTTGGAAAGGACGAATATATTTAAGCAAATTGCTGCATTCCAGTCTATAAGCTTGCACAAGAGAATAAGGCAGGCAAGCATGGTGGTGCACACCTGTAATCCCAGTAGTTGGGAGGCTGAGATAGGAGAATCCCAGGTTCGAGGACAGCCTCACCAAGTAGTGAGACTCTCATCAGCCTAGCAAGACTCTGTTTCAAAATAAAAATAAAAATAAAAATAAAATAGAGCTGAGGGTGTAGCTCAGAGGTAGAGTGCCCCTGGGTTCAATCCCCGCATCTCTCTCTCTCTCTCCCTCTCTCTCTCTCTCTCTCTCTCTCTCTCTCTCTCTCACACACACACACACACACACACACACACAGAGTTTCTTTTGTTTTTGTTGTACTGGGGATTGAACCCAGGGGTGTTCTACCTCCAAGCTACACCCCCAGCCCTTTTTATTTTTTGCTTTGAAACAGGGTCTTGCTAGGTTGCTGAGAGTCTCACTATGCTGCTGAGGCTACCCTAGAACCTGCGATCCTCCTGTCTCAGCCTCCCAAGTACTGGGATTCCAGGCATGCACCACCACGCCTGGTTCAAACAGTTATTTCCATAGACATTTGATGTCATCTCCACCCAAAACAAATCATGTGCCAGCCAGTTGACAGCCTCTGTTCGTCTCCTTTCTCCAAGATCAGTAACTCCAAATGCCCACAAGGCTCACTTCTATTCAATGTTTAAAACTTTTTCCTCCCAGTACTTGGGAGGCGGAGACCGGAGGATCCGGGTTCGCGGCCAGCCTCAGCTACTTAGTGAGGCCTCCGCAACTTCATGAGACCCGGTTTCAAAATAAAATATAAAAAATAGGGCTGGGGATGTAGCTCGGAGGTAGAAAGGCTCTGGGTTCAATCCCCGGTACAGCAAAAAAAAAAAAACAAAAAAAAAAAAACTTTTTCCTATGTCTAGTCCAAATATGCTTCTCTATGCAGTCTTTATTTTTCTATCCATTGGAGTTGCCACCAAATCTGACCTGAGAAACTTAAGAAACTTCCATTTATTTGAAGACAGTCAAGTCAGTATTTGTTTCTTCAAACTAAACATCTATATCTCTAAATATTTAACCTAAAAAAAAAGTGTTTGGCTCCTCCACATAACTTTTTGGTGCATTCTTCCTAGTTTATCAAGGATTTGCCCCCTGCCCCACCAAGGACCTGGGATCTCAATCTGTGTGTAGAATCTCAAACTGAACACAGTACTCAAGGAATTATCAGGGTGGATATATCACGTCCCCCGCTCTACAATAATCCTACTTACTCTTACTGATGTCTTCATCCCCCTGCTGACATATATTGAACTTGTAATCAACTGAAATCTGGAAGTCACGTCTCCCACCTACCCCTGTGTGCTGTTTACTGAGTCTTCTACAAAGTCTGCCACGGCCCCTTTGAATTTCCTACTGCAGCCTCCTGTCTGTCTGTAGTGTAAAGGTCTACCTGAGGTCCTCGTTCATTCACACTGTGCCACCTCTACTGTTGGGAAATGTGATGGGTGCCATAAAGCCCATGTTAAAGCCACTAAAAAGCTAAGTTGACCAGGGGAGAAGCTTAGACCAGACGCCCGAGGTTCCTTACTGCAGCCGTTTTCTCTACACTTACATTATCTCCTGCTCTGGGAGTTCAGTATCTCAACCAGTTTTGAAATAGCCTGCTATAGAATGTGATCATCTTAATCTTTAAGATCTTAAGCATCATCCTCATTTTTCAATATCTACTACATTGTCGGGATTTTCTTAATTAGGACATTTGCCTCTCTCTAGAGATCCACTGTCTCTCCCCACCTTCTCAGTTATTTCCGAGAGCAGATTAGCAACCTCACCTGAAAGCTTTTTATCTGTATTAATATCTTACTTTGTTTACTCATTTATTTAGTGGTCCTAGGATTGGAACTCAGGGGCTTTCTACCTCTGAGCTACACCCCAGCCCTATTTTATTTTTTATTTTGAAACAGGGTCTCACTAAGTCACAGAGGGTCTTGATAAATTGCTAAAGCTGTCCAGGAACCTGAGATCCTCCTGCCTCAGCCTTCCAAGTATTGGAATTCCAGGCGTGTGCCACCACCCCCGGCTCAATATCTTATTTTATTTTAAGAAAACGTTTTTTTTTTTTTTGGTTTTTTTTTGCGGTACCGGGGATTGAACCCAGGGGCGTTCTACCTCGGCGCTACACCTCCGGCCCTAATTTTTCATACTTTATTTTGAAACTGGGTCTCACGAAGTTGCGGAGGGCCTCACTAGGTAGAGAGAGAGAGAGAGCTGAGGCTGGCCGCGAACCCCAATCCTCCGGTCTCCGCCTCCCAAAGTACTGGGATTACAAGCGTGCGCCACCACGCCTGGCTAAGAAAACGTTTTTAAAAGTCTTGAAGATGTGCCCTTAACCCTAGATTGGTTCCATGATACCTTCAGAATCCTTAAGCCCACTCCAAAATGATAATCTGCATTAACTTAAACAAAAGTCAAAAGATTTTGAATACAGCAGTAGCGGGGAGAAATTTAAACTCAGTTCAGCAACCCCTAAGAGAGGTGGTTAGGACACCTGGCCTCCCAGAACTCACTGCGGTGGGACCAGATTAGGTGCATCCCCTTCTGTTACCCCCAGACCTATTTTATTCAAATTCAGGCCCCGTGACATCACAGCAGCCATTTGGTCTGCATTGGGTTTCTAACCCGAAACACTGCTCTCTGCGCTCCTAGGACAAACAGATCCTAGTTCTTTAATTGTATTTCCCTGAAGTATGTGTTTAGCATCTTTAAATAAACGTTGAAAACCTTTTTGTCTTCTCCACTTTTAAAATATTTAAAAACAAGGCAGGCGCAGTGGCCCATGCCTGTAATCCCAGTACTTGAGAGGCTGAGACAGGAGGATTGCAGGTTCAAGGCTAGCCTGGGCAATTTAGCAAGACTGTGTTTCAAAATAAAAACAGGGCTAGGGATGTAGTCAATCCCCAGTACCACGCACACACACATACACACACACAAACATCACATATATAATATTACATATCATATATACATCATATATATATATATATATGGAGCAGGCCCTATAACTGCATCATATCCTTACATGATTTTCTTCTTAAATAAAGGAGGATAGCCCAGTTGTCATCAGTTATTTTTATTGAACTTTTACTAGGTACAATAACACAGTACTAAATGACCCATAATATGAAATAGGCACAACCCTTGCTTTATTAAAAAAAAATGTGATATTACACTTGTTTTCTCCCAAAAGCAGATTTTCTAGAGGAAAGAGGCACATATCGTATACATTAGAAAACACACTCATGCTTGCTTGAGACGCTGTTGGGGATGCTCAGAGGTGCAAGAGGAAGCCTCGAGCTGCAGGCCTTTGATCTGGGAAGGTGACAATACAGGTACATGCTGAACATGAGTGCCAGGTACAATTACACAGCAACCTAAGAAGTGATTCAGCCAGCCAGGAAAAGCCTCCTGGAGCAGGTGTCCTGGAGCCCGTTAGAGCCCAGGGAGGATTTCAGCAGAGGCAGGAGAGGAGTTCTTCCCGAGCCATAGAATAGCCCTGATTTTTAGGAAAGAAGAAGAATAGAAAAAGAAAAGCCCTTCTATGCTCCAACAGAGAAGGAAATCGCCTGATGCTGCAGGCTGTGCAGCTGGCGGCCAGGGCTCGGCAGAGCCCCTCCTCCGCGGCGCGGCAGCTCCAGCAATTGGCTCGACCATTTCACATGGGAGTCCACAGGAAGAGCGAGTTTTCATGTATATTTTTTACATCCAAATTAAATTAACTCATGGAATTTTCCACCCTTAGGAATTAAAGTAGCAGCTCATGAAGTAATTCAGTTATGTCATTCATACCAAAACAGAAAATACTGGCGCAACTTGGCACGATTTAAAAGCCAGGATCGGGCCTTGGCTGTTTTATTTTTTATTTTTTTTCCAATTCCGTGGCTGTTGTATTATTTTAACTTTTATTGTGGCTGTAAATTTTTTTTAAATCAAAAGTATCTCAGTTGCTTAGAAAACAGAAGTGTAAAATGGGTTCACAGTTTAAAAAAAAAGGAGCGTTTGGGCAAAGCAGCTTTCAAAGTAAAAACTGAAAGCTACAAGGCTCTCTGTGTTTTCTGTAACTGGAAGGTTCTACTTAATTGGTCGGCATTCACAGTTGTGCATGATTATAGCTTCCTCTGTATTCATAAATCATCTGAGAACTGTAAAGCCGAGTTTAACCAAAGATCTGTCCAGTATTAGTAAAATGACATCTTTGGGGACGCATTGTCCTGATACAATAGCCACATTCACTTAAAAGCAGTTAACTGGACATTGTGTCAGAAACCACGCAATTGAGTTTCCATATTTTAATTTCACATTTGCCTTCTCCCCAGCTTCTGCACTGGGACGGGGCTTGTTTGGAGCTGAAAGTGTGTGAAAGTTATTGGAGAATGGTAGTCTCTGGGTAATGTTTCTGTAAGCTGCCCAAATTTCCCCCTTCTCGTCTAGATGGGAAACAGCTGGTTTTTGTTTAAAAAGCTGTTTTGCAAAATGTCTGAGTCTTGAGATACAGAACTGAGGTCACTATTGAGGCAGGTGCTTATGAACAAGTGAGAAAGACACAAGAGGCCTGCAGGCTCCCTGATCTTCTGCAGGGTACTTCCTATTAGACGAAAAAGTGTTCGGGTGTTCTCCTTTGTTTAAGACACAAACAGGTCTACATGAGTAATCGCATTAGCAATACAATTAGAAACTGAGCATCTTTGCACAAGGCCAGCACTTGAGTGAACAATTAACTCGGTATGAAAGAAACCAAAATGGTCATTTCCCCCACTGGGCTTCAGATACTCTGGTCCAAGGCTCTGGTCTCCCTTGGAGATTATAAGTGCTTGAATTTCCTCTTTAAATACACCAAGAGTAAAAGAACTACGATTTCAAATAAGCAGGACTGTAACTGACTGAGTCTTCCGAGTTTGGGGTATCCAGTCCCAGGGAGAAGAAGTCTGGTTTCTTCAGTATGGCAAGACCCACACTGAAGCAGTTTTGCAAAAAGCAAAACAGGAACATGGGGAATCACCAAAGTTCAGTGCCTGTCAGGTATCCACCAGTGGGAAGATGAAAGGAACCAAGCATCCTCCCCTGGGAGCGAGAGGTTATTAACAGCTGTTTATCCAGTCGGGAATAGAGATTAACATTGTAACTTTAAAAAAAAAAACAGAAGAAAATTTGTTTGGGAAGTTGGCTCTTCATATCTAGTCACTGCATTGCCAAAAAAAACTTCCTTTCTCAGAACACATGTACTGGAGTTGAGCAATGTTATGATTCTCTGAGAAGCTCTGGATTACCCAAAAGTCTATCTCCATTAAGTAGAACAGCAGAGGGCGGGGATGGACGACGCTCGCCATTCACAGGGGATGGAGGCTCCCTTGCAAGCACAGCTCCCACTGGGGTCTTGAGAATGTGGACTAGCTGCTTGGGCAGTTACCTGTTCCCCAGCAGAACTCCAAGGGAGACATCTGCCCCTCCCCCTCTGCTACCTCCCCAGCTTAATCTTTGCCACTCAAGGTATATGAAAATGAGTTTCGCTCACAACTATTGCTTGCAAATAACTTTTCAAAATTAGATATTGGGGGAAATCTCTTAGTATTTTGTGATGCTTTATCCACCAAAAAAAAAAAAAAAGGATTGGATATTGGTATTTTTTTCCCCCTGACTGAATGCTACTCTTAATGTCATTTTCTTTTATTAAATCCTGTCTTTTGCTTTTGATCTTATTTATAGCAGAGCCACTGGTCATATGGAAACTATTATGGTATAGCTGGGAGATGAAAGACTTCATTGCTGTTAAATAAGAGTGAATCATTTGGGCCAATAATATGCACATACAGCGAGGTACCATTTGTGTCCAAAATGCCCTGCGTTATTCACTCTGTAGCAGAGATGTCGAGGTTTAAAGGGCCTTACAAAAACCTGCTCTTTGTCAGAAATATGTAGTCTGACAATACAAAAACATATGTTAATACACAGTCCTTAGCTGCTTGCCTCTTCACACACACACACACACACACACACACACACATACACACACACACACACACACACACACACACACACACACACACGGTATCTAAATAATGCTGCTTATTGCTATAAAAGTAGAAGTTTTAACCAGGGGTGGTGGCGCACACTTGTAACCCCAGTACTTGGGAGGCTGAGACAGGAGGATTGCAGATTGGCAGTCAGCCTCAGCAATTTACCAAGGCCCTCAGCAACTTAGTGAGACCCTGTTTCCAAATAAAAAGTAAAGTAGGGCCGGGGACATGTTGCTCAGAGGAAAATGCCCCTGGGTTCAATCCCCAGTACCACACACACACACACACACAAAAGTAGAAAGCTTTGTTTACATTTGGGGGTGTTATTTAATTAGTATTACACTTTTTAGACATGTGTTTAGATAATCTATATCAAAACTGTACCCATCGGCTGGGCGTCGTGGCACACACTTGTAATCCTAGTACGTGGGATACTAATATAGGAGAATCGCACGTTCAAGATCAGCCTCAGCAACTTAGCGAGACCCTCAGCACCTTAGTAAGACTGTTTCAAAATAAAAAGGGCTCGGAGGTAAAATGCCCCTGGGTTCAATCTCCAGAACCATAAATAAATTATCTATAGGAATATGCTAAATGTTTATTTGACAGTATCAAAGGTTTTAAATTTCAGACATGGTCTCACAGATTTTGTGTATCATTATCTCTATTTAGGAAGCATCCTTTTGCACATTGTCCTATTACAGTGCTGTAGGATGACCCAAACCCGGGCCCTGCCCTGGGGACACTTGCAACCCAAGGCAAATATAGACTTTATCAACAGCAGCAAAACAAAACCATTGAAATTGACGCCCTGTGCTATTGAACACTGCCCTTGAGTGTGCTTTGAAGGTGGTGTCTGAAATAAATAGGGAGGAGCCTCTGCAGGTCCAGCAAGGCAATGAGAAAGTGCAGAGTGTTGGAAACCCACGCAGCCTTGAAGGGGGTCTATGAAACTAATATAAAAGAGGAGTGGTCGGCGAGTCATGATGGGAGGCCTTTGCTTAAGCCCTGGTGGTGTGGGAGCGAGCCCAGCAGATGAGAGGGGGTGAGTAGGTAACTGAAGATTGATACTAAGCAATTTAAAAATAGGAGGGAACTAGACCCAGTCCCGGGGTATCTGGGTGAAGGATGCAGCAGCACATGATAGCAATCTTAGACTTGACCCAGAGAAGGATGAAGAGCCACCCTGGAACCTTAATGTGCAGGGAACCAAGTGATGGGGAGAGAACATAGCATCCCGAAGGTGAGGATTGACGAAAGTGAGGGGGAGAAATATTTCGTTAGTTTAGTCAAGCTTTACACTTCCTTTATTTATTTTTTATTTCATTTATTTATTTATTTATTTTGGTACTGCGATTGAACCCAAGGACATTCTTCCTCTGAGCTACACCCCCAGCCCCTTTTTATTTTTTTTTTTATTTTGAAACAGGGTCTCTCTTAGTTGCCAAGGCTGGCCTCGAACCTGTGATCCTCCTGTCTGAGCTTCCCTAGTACTGGGATTACAGTCTTGCGCCACTGTGCCCAGCTCTTTCCAAGTATGTCACAATAAGCATATGTTACATGGATAATAAGAAAAAAGTATTTTAAAAATAAAGGCCAAGGCTAGTGGTAAATCCCTACTGATGGACGGCCTGTGTTGACTCCAGTGTTTCCTGTGGAGGTCCACAGCGACACCGTGCATGCACACGGGTGTGATACAGTTCAGGGATCCCAAACTCCAGGTGTACATCGTGTGTTCACGTGACTTTTCCTTCCCTCTAAACAAAAGAAGCTGCTGCGTGTAATTGCAAGACTTCACTATAACCTCTGTGCTAGATGGTTTAGCTTGCTAGGGGTGGATTCACTTCAGTTCTATATAACTAACCTGCCACCTGGAGCAGGGAAGGGGTGCAGTGGGCACCTCCCTCGATGGTCCCCAGTTGGTACGCTGCATCTGGTTATGGTTTCCACTGTAGGAAAATGATTTTGAGAATTGGGGGTGGGAGTGGGGTAGAGATACAGAAGAGAGAAATGAAACAGTTTTAATAGATGGAATTTATGAGTTCGAAAAAGAAAGACGAACTGAATTCAGCTTATACCTATTTGCATCTCTTGAACCATATCACAGAATCACTCATTAAAACCATTTTGGTTGGACAGGCCAGGGGAGTTTTGACCTAGCCGATCACATGACATAAGCGCTACCAAGGTCAGAATCATTTCGATCATAATAAATTCTCTTAAAGGAATCTCCAAGAATTGCACAATAAGGAATTACATTAAATTTCAGACAATACATAAGGGAAGCTGTGAGATTTCCAGAAAAAAAAATTAGGTGTTCTCATGACATTTATGAAATCTTCTCCCAATGAACATTTTAAGAATTAAATCAAAATCCAAACAGAAGAATTGAATACAGATCTGACTTCAGCGAAAAGTCCTTTAAATGTTTATTCCCATGAATAATAAAAAAATAGTCTGATCATCTTTTAAACTGAGGACTACGGAAATGGTATTTGTGGTTGAAGAAGTGCCCCAGATGCTAGAACTTTCTCCCACAAGGGTTGGTTTTTAGAGTTAGGTGGTGTTTGCTACAAGCTTCCGTGCCTCTGGTATTGTTCCTATCAGTATCAATCTACTGCTGCCATTTCATGAGCTTCTGAGTTCCATCGTGAACCCCCAAAACATTTGCACGACCACTTTACACCTCTTTCAAAGATGCACTTTTGGACTACATGGTATTTTGCACATGCGAGGAGATAAATTTGCTTTCCTCTAATATGACAGAGATCTGGCAAGGTAATTGAAACTGAAATCTAATACTCTATCACTGTCATGTATAATTGATATTTCATAGGGAGATTACCGTTCAACACCAAAACTGTTTGCTATGTCGATAGGTTCTAATTACAGTGAAAGCCCATCAACTTTTTTTGGGGGGGGGACACAAGAGAAAAGTAAAAATTGTCAGGACTTTTGTCTTTGTCCCGTTTTTCTTGTTATTTTTCTTCTTTCTAAAAACACCTCTGTCAAAAAGAAACTTTCGAGCCAATGCCATTAATTACAAACTTTAATTTTTTATATGTTTCTAATAGCATATCTGGTTTTATATTACTATCACTCGGGTCCAGAAATTGATGACAAGTGACCCAAAGTTCCTGTCCTACACTCTTAGAAGGATTATGGTAGAATAGAAGTAACTGGGGTCTGAAAGCCTGTTTTGAAGCAGTTATCTCTGGAGATAACATTAACTAGGATTGAATAACTGCCAAATGAAATTTAATACATTTTCCCATCCATGAAATAGGCCTCTTAAATACAACAGAATAATTACTTTCACAATACTCCCTAGAAACAAAGAGAGCAAAAGCATTGAATGTCTTTTTTGTTTGTGCAGTTTGTTGTTAGCTTGAGGATAAGGACAAGGATATTTACCAAGATGCTTTATGTATAAAAACAGCCTGGCCAACCGCCACCTAATTTGAAACTGCATGTCTTTTAAATCTGTTTATGTTGGAGGAGTCATAGTAGATATTAAATTTTGTAATTTAGTTAGACAGCTTGGCCTTGGCCTGAGTTGGTGAACTATGATTTCTTTCCTCTGATAAGGAAAACTAAAATGATTTTCATATCTAGATAGGCCTTTGTATATGTATGCATGTAATTTTTTTTATATAGGTATATGTGTATGATTATAGATGTGTGTGCACACACACACTGTTTTAAAATAAAACTCCAGGAAGTTAACTCCTTTTGCCCTTAACTCTGCTTCCCTCCCCCATATATATTTATATGCCCAATCCAATTGTTCAATGTTAAAAGTTTTCTGAGTTTAAGATCTGTTTTATCTGGGTGTGGTGGCATACTCCTGTAATCCCAGTACTTGGGAGGCTGAAACAGGAGGATCACAAGTTCGAGGTCAGCCTCAGCAACTTAGGGAGACCCTGTTTCCAAACAAAAATATAAAAAGGGCTAGGGATGTAACTCAGAGGTCACATGTCCCAGGTTCAATCCCCAGTATCCCCACACACACACACACAAGACCTGTTTTAGTTCTCTACCTAGATGTTGGCTAAGTTACTTGACCATTGTCAACCTTATCTTCTTCTCTGTAAAATGAAGAGTTTAGCCTAACTGGTTTCCAAATCCCTCCAACCTCTTACAGTCCATGTTCTGTGAATAGAAAGTGTTTCTATAATATATCAATCCTTTCTTCAGAAAGTATGATTATTTAAAATTATATAGTACTTATGTGACTCAAAAGAAGTAATGCACAGCTAAAGGTATTTAATTATTCCCAAGGATAAATTCATACAGAATTTACATAGGTGTATCAGAACTTGAATATAACTTAAGGTACAACATAACTTAGATATTTGCACATACATGAACCAGCCATGATTTACTAGGTCTGCAGGAGGAACAGAGCAAGGTGCCATGTTTGGGCTGCAGGACCTCGTCTTCGCGTCTTTTTGTAGCTCATTGAGTCACAAAAACACCTGATCCCAGGGTGACCTATTGATGGATGACCCATGTCTGCTTCAAAGTGATGAGCTAGCCATCAGATGATCTTAGCATTGAGAATTTAGAATTGCTAAGACCAAGAGAGAGAGTTAGCAGCAGGTGCAGGACCCAAAAGAACAAACCAAGGAACACTATGATGGTAGAGTCCAGGCTGTCGCCAGGAGGGGTGGAGCCAGAGAGAAGCAGGAGAGAGGCCAAATGGCCCAGAAGAGGCAAGGATTGGGCTTTCCAAACCCAAGGCATGGAAACCTTTATAAGTCTCCTTTTACATGAACAAGCTTGAACAGGTCTCTGTTCCTTAATATTAGTACTGCCACACTAAATCGATTAGTGCAAAAAAAAATCCCACAAAGGATCATCATAAGCTGCATGAGAATGTAGACCACATGTGAGTTATTCGCCACTCTGTCCTCAGTACCTCACAAAGTGTCCAGCATGGACTAGACTAGACAATTGTCGTTGAATTAGTGCATGTACTCTCTGATCAATTAATAATTACTTAATGATTTTTAAGTTTTGCTTATAACTTTTAGCATAATAGTATCTAAAACTACATTATATGTGACTGTGAGAGAACGCTATTCTTAAAGATTGCAAAAATATTTACAATCAGTATTACTTAACTGTTTTTATAAGCTGGCTTTTAACTTTATTGTTATGTAGATAAAATGTTTATCAAAATAGTTTTAATGAAGTATACATTTTCTAAAAATAGGTATCATACATCATACTTAGAATCGATTTGTGGGTTGAAGGAATCTGCTTTTTCATAGTTATGTTAGTATGTATTCATTATATGAAAAGTGGATAAATCCCTGACCTTTGTATAGATAAATGGTGGCATTGGTTCCTCAATCTATCTCTGATTTATTCTAATGATGAATTTGACAATCCACCATCTTTCTTATTTGGCTCTTATGTGAATGGAAATAATGTTTCTGAAAGATAGGTAAGTAGGTTTAGAATGTGCTGTCTGTGGCCAAGGAAACAAGCAACACAAAGCTAACTCTTCAAACTGGGATGCTGTCTACAGCCATGGGCAGTAGAATTGATCCTGAAGAACCAAGCTCCTTACAGTATGGATGCAAACCAGTCAGCAGCCATTCGAGGGGCCTGAAATACCCACAGTTGCCAGCAAGGCCTTAACACATCAAGGACAGCTTTGACCCCCACTTCCTTTATGGAAGAGTACTGACACGCTTTTGAACGGATCTAAGACAATCCATAGAAATAGACAAAACTAGGTAACACATATACCTAAAATCCAAGCAAAAATGTCATTGGAACAACTGTATTTTCAAATGTATTTATAATGTTTAAGGTTTTACTCTGTCCAAGGAGAAAGATTTGAAATCAAACAAATGTGAGGAAAATAGAGACAATGAGAAGGATGGCCATAAATGAGGGTAGCTTGAGTTTTGAGAGTTCTTGAGCGTCACGCACTATTAGTTTTATGGAATATGCAAATTTTCTCCAGTCAAACACATAATACTATGCGTAACTATTACGTACTGGTTGTTTTGTATATACTATTGGTGCTTTTTATTATAAACTTGGGACTTATTCTCTCTAACTTTCAGTGCTATTTTCTTTATTTTGCATTTGAGCACCTTATGATGATTTTACAGCTAATAAACCAGTTAGAGTGAGAATCTAGACATCGTTGTCTCTTTTCACTCAGTTAACTGATTTTCATAATCAGCTAAGACAAAATAAAATAAAATTTTAAGTGAAAAATAATATACGAACCTTAAATTATATCATAGAGGCCTACAATACAAAGAAAGTCTGAGAGCATTCATAGAATGATTCTGAAGTAGGAGGAGCATACGTCTCCACTAAGCTCAAATCTGTGGTTACCTTCAGTGATTCCAACTTGGAATCTTCCTTTGTGGAAATTCGAGAAATTAAATCCATTGGGAATACCAATAAATATGAATCGGCACGAAGGTTAATTATTTAGGTTCACACTGATTGACAGACATGAAAAGCTATCATTTGGTCGAGGCCTCGAAAATTCATGCTTACAAGTTGAGATCTTAGACAGAAAGGCTTATCATCCGTTGAAGCAGTCTTCTAAATGTACAAATATGAAACAATGTCAAATAAAAACCTGGATGTAAAATGACTCTCCCTCTTTTGTCCGGGGGAAAAAAAACAAATGTATAGAAAGAGTGAGTGGGACATGGTTGAAGGATGATTGGGGTGTGAAAGGTCTGCCTATAAGAGAGCTGACCTCAGTCACAAAGGAAAGCCAGAGGTGGCGTGGCCACAGGGAATATGTACAAAGGGTTTGCGCTCACTCCGTGGAGCCCCAGAGTTGAAACTCTGGACCAGTGAGTGGAATCTACCAAGAGGCCAATTTGTGGTTAAAAATGGAATGGGCTGCTTTGGGAGATAATCAGGGTCTCAGTACATTTGCAGCAGCCACAGAGAAGCTGAACAACCACCATTCAGAAAGTCTGTGTTGCAATGTAGGCCAAAGGCTCCAGACTCCCGGACCTCCGCTGAAGCTTTCATTTATATTTCCTGATGCTAACAAGCCTTTAAGTCCTTTACTATCCTTGCTGTGTTTTGAATCTGAAAGATGAATACAATGTATGTGATTGTCCTCCACATCCCGCCCCCCAAATCACTTTCATTTGTATTATTTGGGAGTGTGTATGTGTGTGCGTATACACATACATATACATACATAATGCATATATGATACTCGGCTGCCTTTAACTTACATGAGATTTGGTCCTGTGAATTTGATTGTTGTTTTACATTCTAACTGCTCTTGCCTTCTTTGGAAGTACTTTTAAACCATTTTGGTAGCAAATGAGTAAAGATTCTGCTTTGCGGTCTTGCATTTTGGGATTAGAAAAAGTAAACCTTGATTCGTAACTGTATACATTTCATGCGCAAGTATTTTTTAGTATTAGCCCTGCTGTCTGGCATAAATGCTCACTTCACAATAGGCTGAGATAAAAGCGACTTGCAAATGGGAGCTCCTCGCGGTCCTCTTAGTTTACAAATGCTTAATGGTTTCGCTTCAAGGCATATGTTATAAAGTCAGCAACTGCTGTCTCAGTGCCACAAGTTCAATGACTCTGGACCCCAGAGTGAGTAGTAGTAGTAGTTAATAAAAAGCTCAGCAGTATTTTTTTTTCAAATCAAGTAATCATGCTGTACTCTATAATTTTATTCTTGGAAGCACAAAGAGTGTTTACAATATGGTGTCTTTCTAGGATCAGAGTAGTGGGGAAAAAATGGAAAAATGTCCAAACATCTTTGCATGGCAATGATGGCATTACTGGTGTGTTTAATAAAACCTTTATTGGTACATTTTCCGGTGTGGTGGCATTGGCAGAAATGGTCCCCCTTTGGATTTGGAACTCAGCAGCTGATGAAATACAGTAAACATTAATTTGGAATGGGCTGCCAGTTTTGGAAAGCCAGGTGACATTTTATTATATTTGTACCGAGCAGGGGCTACGTCCCATACTGCTGTAGCTTCCGCTGTCAGAGGCTTAGCTGGCATTATGGAAAGAAAAAAATGGCAGGCCTGAGAATCTTATCCCCTGAAATGAAAGTCGAATGCCAAATTGAAATTCCTGTAGGATTTCCGATAGCAATGGGGGAATTGAGAAAGCCCACAATTAAGCATATGGGCATTAAGATAATTGTCAGATCTGTTGGCGGACATGATAGAAGACAGATGGGTACGAATCAGCGCGCTCCACTGCAGCACCCTGGGAGACAATTTGACGTTTTACCTGCCTGAGCTACTCTGCCATATCTGTCACTGGATGTACAGCGCGGCATCTCACTGAGTGTTAAGTGTTTTTGCAGAGAGCTGCATAGGTACATGCGCAATCCTCCAGCGCCCTCTAGTGAAATGCACGGGGGAGCATTGCTTTTCAAAGGCCAGCCTTCCTTCCTAGGGTCCTCGCTGCCCCTGGACTTGGCTGTGGGACCTCCCATCCCCACTAACCACCGTGCTTCCTCTCCTCCTTGCAGGTTGGGGCTCATCGCGAAGATGGTGTGACCCTGAGAGGCAGCCATTCTCTTCTGCCAAACCAAGTTCCAGTTCCACAGCTTCCTGTCCAGTCCGCAACTTCCCCTGACTTGAACCCACCCCAGGACCCTTACAGAGGTAAGTGGGCCTCGGAAGGGCATTTCTGACCTCACAGAAACAGCAAGAGACCCAGTGTTGATGCCAAGTGTCCTTGGCGGTCAGCGCTCAGGAAGTGCTGGCAGAAAACCCAGAATCAAATTTGGTAGAGAAATGGTAGGTAAATGGGAAAGGAGCGAGAACCTAGCCTGCTAATTACGTTTCTTCGGTCGCTGTTTTCCTGAAACATCCTCTGAAATCCTGGTCCCATTTCAGCAAGGAATGAGACAACAGACTGATGAGAGGAAATTTTATTTCAGCGATTTCCACATTTGACTCCATTCAGGTCCTCTAATATGGTTAGTTGGGGCCTGAAAATGATGTTTCCAAATGAATGGGAAGGAAGGGAAATTGGTTTTGTTGTTGAAGACGGAAGGAAATGTAGGTACATTTAAAAAAATGGAAGTTGGCATTACAGTGCACCAATAAAAAAAAATATTTTAGAAAATGGAACTCGGTTGGTTGGCTTTTGCTCTTAAGTCGTCTTGCCCTATTATGGTGCCTCACAGCCATGCCAACAGGCCTTTTAATGTCCCCAGGAAGTTGTGACACAAGGCAAGACCTGGTCACTTAAATATCATCTTCTCATTCCCCTCATGTTTAAAATAAGCACAGCGACACTCCCTCAGGAATACATCTAGGCATCTTTTCAACTGTTAACCATTGCACACATCTAAGGGCTGCTTATATACTGTTCATTTCTATCTGAGCAGTAATAATCTGGCAGACCTTACTTTTAAAGAGTCTTCAGTTTGCTCTCTTTGTTCTCGATCTGTGCCTCCAAACCGTCATGTAATAGGGCTGACCCAAGGATCACATTAAAATGCTGGTTCTGATTCACCGGTTCTGGAATTTGGCATTTCTAATGGCCTCGAGGTGACAAGGGTGGGTGTTCCTGGCCCATGGTCCATATTTTGAGAGACAAGGTTCTGGGATACACAGATTACAAATAGAAGGAAATACTTGATAGACATGCATCTACCTAGAAAATGAATTACATTAAGGTCATGTTTTAAAATATAGTGAGATCTTAGAAAGTTGAGCAATGATAAAACTAGAATTTTCTTCTGTGAGCAGTGAACTGCCTTCCATATGTACCATTTTTAAATGCTGATTACTCCTCTAGGATAAGAGATGCCTAATTTCGGCGTATCATTAGGGTATCTATTGAAGTCTTGACTGTACATATTTAGCGTACTCCCTGGGAATTATATTTTAAGGACATTTTTCTATTAAATCATTGCATATGGAAGAAACTCAATATAATAGCTGATATTTACTTGGGTTCTTAATCAGAACATTGAGGTGTGTGATTTTCATGATTATGATTTTCATTGCAATTAAGTTGATGTTTTGTAGACAGTGAAATTACCATCTACTCCAAAAGATTGCAAAATAGAATTTAACCTCAGAGCCAATGCAGGGAAAACTTGTTTCTGCAGGTGCATTTTTGAAACTTCACCAGATAGCAGGGAAAAAGTGACAGAAGGAGCCGAGTTCAGCAGAATGAATTGGCTGGCAGGCAGCCTTGCGGTTTGGGGGGGTGTGTTAGTGATTCAAGGAAGGATTTGGTGTGCATGTCACCGGTCTCTCTCTTCCTATAGGCATGCCACCAGGACTACAGGGCCAGAGTGTCTCCTCCGGCAGCTCTGAGATCAAATCCGATGACGAGGGCGATGAGAACCTGCAAGACACGAAATCTTCCGAGGACAAGAAATTAGATGAAGACAAGAAGGATATCAAATCAATTACTAGGTCAAGATCTAGGTAACAGTATATAATACTGTCGCTTCATTTAATTCCTTTATTGGACTTTGATGAAGTGAACAGAACAGGAAGAAACTATTCAGTTTTTTCCTGGCAGGTAAATCTACAGATGAAAATTAAAGGCCGATGCTAGAAGTACTAAAAGTATTGTTTAAGATACCTGTACTCTAGTGGAGCCTAAAATGTCTTTGCATTTATGAATTTGGACCCAATGCTAATTATACACAGTGAAAACAATTTGTAACTGATTCAAGTGCAAATGTTCGATCTGTAAAACTATACTCATTCTACAAATTTGGTCGGAAATGTTCCTTCTAAAACATTCCTAAAACATCTTAGCCATGTTCAAAGGTCAAATGATGTGTTTGCAACTGTAACTTTTTCCTTACCTCTAAAGTGAGAAAGTACTGGTTTCCCAGCTTTATCCTAACATGTCGATGTATAGAAGATTAATACCTAAATTGCTAATTGTTTTTCCTCCCTGACAGTCCTTTTTATAGAAAACACGAACTACAGGAAAATAGCATCTGCTTTGGCTTCTTAAATATCTGATATCTTTAAGTGATATTTGTCTCTTTTGAACTTGAGTAACCAGATGGTTTTTGAATACCATGGAACCCACGAACTTCGGGTTGCTTTTATTTATGAATTAAGCCAATTGTGCTAAGCCTACAGCTTCCCTTTTATAAAGGCTGTGGTTCTGAAGGTTGTAGCTTGTATTCTTTATGAATTAAGAACATGCTCCCTTTTCATGTTGGTGTTATAATTACTGGGACAAATTACATTCTGTGTCCTGCCACAAGTTCCAAAAATGCTGAAGGCTTCTGGCTTATCCCTTTCTACTCTCCCTGCAGTTTCCTGATTCCTGGCTATATTGGCAAGAAACCCCAGGGCGGGGATTTCACATTCTTAACAGTTTCTCTGGAAGTCTGGTCAGTTCTTTTGGTAACTTAACTTGTGGCTCTAGCTTATACATACTCATGGATTCTTTGAAGTTTCAGAACAACATTTTAACTTGCTGTTGAGGATGATCCTGTTTTTAAAAGGTGACTCGTGTGACATTTACTTACGTATGCCTCCAAAATTGTGTTGTGAAGCAGTGCTTGTCAAGTTGAGGCAGTTTATTTGCATAACTACTTTGTTTATAAGCAAATAGCCAATTCTAAACACAGTTATTAGCCTGAAAACCTTTGGAAGACAAGTTCCCATTTTCAAGTCCCCTCTGTGTAAGGTATGGCACATGTTCGATATATAAAAACATTGCCCTGGTGTTTGGCTTCAGGACAGGTCCAGCGGAGACTCAACTCTGTTCCCTTTTGCTTATTACAACCTATTTGCCTAACGGGATGCAGGAGTTAATTAATAGAGACCTGAATTTCCTTGGCACCAGCAGAGGTCATGGGTGAAGGGAGAGGAGGGATGAGCAGAGAAGAGAGGCAGCTCAGGAAGCAGAGAAAGGTGCCCGCCCTGTTCCATGTGGTTCAATTGAGTTGCCTGTTTACCAGCACACACCTGCAGCAGTGTGCCACATGTAGAGGAGTCTCACCTATGGTGGAGGAACCTGGTCTCCCAGCCTCTTTCCTTAGCGTCTCCTCCACCCCCAACTTCTCCTCTTCACCCAAGTGTTCTTGGCTTATGTACATCATCATAGGCTGCGTGTACTTAGAACCCAAGCATCACTCCTGTTTTTTATTGAGTAGGGTTTCTCCAGTGTAGTCGGTCCTTCTTACTGTTTGGAAGTTACCCAAATAGTAAATCCCCACTTTGGGATTTACCAAAGTAGAAGATTGGAGCCATACCTTTTAAGCCAGGATTCATTAAATATACATTGAATTGACGAGATAACCTTCCACATAGCTCCCGGTTCTGAAATGTTGTGATTAATCATTTTGATTCCGAGAACATTTCCAACTTATGGAATCTTAAGGTCGTGGCTAACCTTCCTGGTCCTGTCGCTCAGTGCTGGAATCTCTAGGCTAATGGGCTTACAGGTGGTCACCTCCATACTGTTTACTATAAAGGGGAGTGTTTCCACCAACAGTCCCACTGCTGTGGCCCAATAAGCCTGACCACACACAACTTAGAGGAAGGAAGGTTTATTTGGTCACAGTTCTGGAAATTTCAGAAGTTCTGTCCATTTCAGACTGGTGACATCGATGGAGCTCAGGACATGGCGGTGGGAGGCAGAGAAAGGGTGAGAGAGAGAGCAAAGGAGGAGGGACCACATATAATCCCCAAGGGCACGCCCCAGCAAGCC
Source organism: Glis glis (assembly GCA_004027185.1). NCBI lineage: Eukaryota > Metazoa > Chordata > Mammalia > Rodentia > Gliridae > Glis > Glis glis. The sequence continues at coordinate 24,972 of PVJS01010413.1, read as the reverse complement.
CTCCTCAACCAAGCGCCAGCTCCAACATGGCTGCCTTTTTTCCATGAGGAACCTTCTAAAGGCAAACCTCAAAAGGGAGTCATTGCTTCTCAGAGAGATAGACTCCACGTTTTATGTCTCCCCTACTCCCAGCTGTTCACAGTGGTCACGCAGAACTCTTTGTTCTGTTCTGTGATGTCTCCCACGCCTCTTTTTCTCCGTGATATCCCTGAGATATTTGAAGCCCTCCTGCCATGACACCTTCCTCAGACGCTGTGTTTTCCAGATTACTCATCACCCTATTTCCCTTCCTTTAAAGAGTCTCATCAGTCACTATGACACCCAGAAATGGTCAGAAGTGAGGTTATCTTTCCAGTCCACACCGGGCCCAACCGTGCCTTTCTTCTGAATCATAGGATATTTTGGTTCTTAGAGAGATTCCTGTTTGGCTTTGGTTTTTGACTCACGATGAGGTCATGGTAATTTATAAGGAGGAGGTGTTTGGATTGTATTGTTTCACATAGTTGATGTCAATTCAGGTTTCCCCAACTTATTTTGGAGACTATAAACACACATCATATTAAAGGCCATGGAAGTCATTTTTTTAACTTTTTACTTAATGCACAGAGAAAATGAGACTCAGATAGGGTTAGTGGATTGGCCGGGCCTTCCAAGGGGATTGGTAACCCCTGGACCAAAAACTTCACTGTCTTCACCCCCCCCTGCTCTGATGTATTCAGTGTATGACTTTCTTGTCTGTTAACCCATCTGTCTTATATTTACTTTGCCCTATCAAAATCTCTTTCAATCATTTATTTTCCCCAGGTTTCTGATGTCACAGTATGAGAGTTTAAAAGAAAAAGAAGCGATTAAGTATAAACATTCCTCTGAAGTGTGTTCATGTGGGGTCGGCCAAGCCTAAGTTTGCAGAGGCTTGCTTGGCAGAGTATAACTTTACCCTTAAAATCTTCGTTTTGCCCTTTTTCCCCCTACATCAGAACAGGTGACCTCTGGGCCTTTAGTTCAGCCCAGATCATCCTCTCCGGTTTGATGAGGGTTTAATGCCTGGGAGAAATCAAGTGTCTGATACACGAACTTTCACAGCTATCTAAACCAGTCCCAAGGTCAAGTAGATATAAAATTCTGCCAAGGACACGGATTGAGATGGAAAAGTTCCGTGGCCAGCCCAGAAGAAATCAAAGTCACTTAGATACCTTCTTTCCCCCACACCGTTAGAAAACGTCGCATCCCTCTTGTCCCACAGCAATAACGATGATGAGGACCTGACTCCCGAGCAGAAGGCAGAGCGCGAGAAGGAGCGGAGGATGGCCAACAACGCCCGTGAGCGCCTGCGGGTCCGTGACATCAATGAGGCTTTCAAGGAGCTGGGCCGCATGGTGCAGCTCCACCTCAAGAGTGACAAGCCACAGACCAAGCTCCTGATCCTGCACCAGGCCGTGGCCGTCATCCTCAGCCTGGAGCAGCAGGTCCGAGGTCAGTGCGGGCAGGAGAGGCGAACCTGCCAGCCCTCACAGGAATTGTCCAAATGCAGACCGTGGCTCTGGCTAAGGCAGAGCTCCTTTCCCCAGTTACTAAGTCAGAGAAACTTTTCCCAACTAACCTTCCATTCATCCTCTCCATAATCGTTGCTTGCTTTGCTCTCCTGTAAAGTGGCCATACCAATTCTCCACGCAGTGAGGTTTTACTAGTGACCAACCAAGTGAAGTACCATGATGCACATTTCCCAACTGCGTGCGCCTTCCTTTCTTCCTTCCTTCATTCTTTCCTCCCTTCCTCCTTCTTTCCTTTCTTTCTCTTTTCAAGTTTTTATTTATTTCATTTTAATATACTTTACTTGGTGCATTGTAATCACATAATCATAATGAAGCTTAGAGTGTTAGGGACATCCATGCACGTAGCACTTGGTGAGCTTCCCCCCGACCCCATCCTAGTTCCTATACATGATATTAAGATCAGTGTTAATAATTTTATATATGTACCCAGTGTTGACTGAAGTGTTTCCTTCATCAAGTCCCCCCCCCACACACACACACATTTCCCTCCCCTAGAACCCTTCCATTGTTCCACTGGAGTTTCTGGAATTTCTCCTTTTTTATCCAGAGTCCCTCTTGTATCCCAATTTCTCCCTAGCTTCCACATATGAGAGAAAGCATAGGACCCTTCCCTTTCTCACTTAGCATAATATTCTCTAGTTCCATCCATTTTCCTGCAAATGACATGATTTTGTTCTTTATGGCTGAGTACAAGTCTAACTGCTCCTTTTCTTCTGACACATAAAAACTGAACCAAAGGTCAGACACACACACACACACACACACACACACACACACACACACACACCACAGGGGTGCGTGACTGCCCTCGACAAAAGCCCCAGCTTCGACTAAATGCCCTATGCTCTCCTCCTCCACAGAAAGGAATCTGAACCCGAAAGCAGCCTGTCTGAAAAGAAGGGAGGAAGAGAAGGTGTCCTCGGAGCCTCCCCCGCTCTCCTTGGCTGGCCCACACCCTGGGATGGGAGATGCAGCCAACCACTTGGGACAGATGTGAAAGGGCAAGTTTCTGTTCAGCCATTTCTGAAATCAGTTACTCCTAGCTCTCCCCTGCGCACCAGCCATTCAAGCCGACTTCTACCCAAATTAACAGATACTTTTCTTTCTTAGAAAAAGAAATTAAAAAAAAAATACCTTCCGCCAGGCATGGTGGCGCACGCTTGTAATCCTAGTACTTGGGAGGCTGAGACAGGAGGATTACAGGTTTGCGGCCAGCCTCAGCAACACGAGGCCCTCCGCAAATTAGTGAGACCCTGTTTCAAAATAAACAGTAAATAGGACTGGGGGTGTAGCTCAGAGGTAGAATGCCCCTGGGTTCAATCCCCAGTACAACCCCCCCACACACACACACACACACAAAATACCTTCCTCTTTAATAAACATATTAATTAATTCTCCTCTTTTTCCTTTCGCAGGTCCAAGTTGCCACATTGCTTCATTAAAACAAGAGACCACTTCCTTAACAGCTGTATTATCTTAAACCCACATAAACACTTCTCCTTAACCCCCTTTTTTGTAATATAAGACAAGTCTGAGTAGTTATGAATCGCAGACGCAAGAGGTTTCAGCATTCCCAATTATCAAAAAACAGAAAAACAAACAAAAAAAGAAAGAAAGAAAGAAAGAAAGAAAGAAGTGCAACTTGAGGGCCGACTTTCTTTAACATATCATTCAGAATGTGCAAAGCAGTATGTACAGGCTGAGACGCAGCCCAGAGACTGAATGGCAATCTTTCCACACTGTGGAACAATGCATTTGTGCCTAAACTTCTTTTGGAAAAAAAAATATAATTAATTTGTAAGTCTGAAAAAAATATTTAATTTAAAAAATTGTAAACTTGCAATAATGAAAAAAAAGTGTACTTCTGAAGAAAACTACATGAACGTTTTTGTTGGTATTCAAGTCAGCTAGTGTTTATAATTACTGGATTATGGAATTAGGGGAAGCTCGGCTGCCCTAGCCACAAAACCAGCAAATGTCCTGATGACAAGTGATGACATTAGCCATTCCTTAGGGTAGGAGGAACAGATGGATCTTATAGACCTATGACAAATATATATATAAATATATATATAAATATATATTAAAAATTTAGTGACTATGGTAAGCTTTTGTTCATTTGTTTCAGACTTTTTTTCCTCCTGTAAAAAAATAGTAACTGATTAACTTTTTTAAAAGAAAGATTTTACTGTAAATATGGATTTTTTTTTTCCTTTTGGTCTTCTTTCTGTCCCCTTTTCCCCCCGGTTTGTTATCATAACCTGTAGTGCCGACTCTGCTTCTGGAGGGGCGGTGCAGGAGGAAACGCAGACCTTGATGTCGCTTCTCATTCATAAATAAGTAGAAAGTCGTTTCTCCAGTCTTTTGGGAACACAGGACTTAAAAGTCACATCATGTGTAGATATTACAAGCAGCATTACCAAGACGCCGGCAAAAAAAAGAAAAAAAAGAAAAAAAAAGCGTTTGTCTGACTTGTAATGTTGCGTTTGTGACCCTCTTCTGGGATTTTCAGAGGTACAAGGTTAGAATGCTACAATGTTACCACTGTGCCTTCCAATGTTTATATCATCGGAAACATAACATAATCAAAGTGGCTGTGATTTAACAAAAGATTCAAGTGTTACCTACCTGTGTAGCCGAAGTAGTGTGCAGTGAGGCGTTTCTGAATACATGGTCAGATTTTTGGAAAAAAAACAAAAACAAAAATCAAAAAAAAGTTCCAAAACTGTCAAATGAGAAAATTGCAAGTAGTGTGACAGAGCTGATTGATTTTGTTGCTTTCTTGATTTTTTTTTCAAAATGGGTTTACTAAAAAGTAGATGACTTAACTGCCTCCTCCTTCATCTGAAAAAATGCCAATATCCGTCATCATGCAGCATTATAACAAGCCTTATAAGTCCTAAAGCATTAAGTTGCACTTTTTTGAGGAGGGGTAGTGCAGTATTTCTCTGGCCAGTATGAATGAAGTTTATACTTACCATATTTGATAGAAACGTAGACCAAGCTATGGCACAGCATCTCATCAGATAGCTAGCTTTGACGTCTGGGCACAATTGAACCAATTTCCATCGTAAATCTTTATAATGATTGACTTTGGTGTATAGTGCAGTAAACAAATAGTGCTCCTAGTTAAGTATCGTCAGCATCCTTTTGTCTCTTAACTCGTTTCTATTTTTACAGCCACACAATCTTGGCATGTATTAAGAAAAAAACAATCCCTGTTCAAGTAGTTTTTCCACCTATCAGCACTGAGTAAATGCCATAAATCCATCGAAATGGTCTAAATGTTCCATCTGTTCTCCTGTTTTGCCAGTTATATAGTAATGAAATACATTTGTAAATTTTATGCAACAAATGGCAAACGTATCATTATTTTGAAATTGTGTATGTAAAAGTTATATTTTTACATGTAGACTCTTGTTATTATGTGTTTTAATACATTGTATCAGTTTTTGTTTTTCTAAACTGTGGTTTTAAAAAAGTCTCATTTAAATGAAATAGTGAGCTTACAAGAATCTGAATTTTTATGTTCATTTCTGAAAATGTAAGAACAAATAAGATAGTTACCACGTGGTCATCTTTTACAAACCCATAAACATTTTGATTAGCTGTGTGTGTGTGTGTGTGTTGAAAACTGTAAATATGTTCAGTAGCGATAAAACTAAAATACTTTGATTTGTTGATAAGTTCCTAAAATGTGGAGGTGGATTAAAACCTTAGGAGAATAGCGGAGATCAGACTTCATGAAAAGTTATTTGGGGGCTTTCCTGTGAAATGTACCAACAAAGAAGCTCAAAGAAGGGCGTGGAAGACAAAAATGTATACTCTCCCCTCCTCCCTGAATAATGGAAACCATGTGTACTTGTTCCCTCGGTATGTTAAAGATTTCCTTTAGTGGTACATTCTGCACTCTTTTGTATAGTCTACCAAGGCGGGTATCCCTAGGAACAATATTATATAGGAAGCAGGTATACTCTGACCACATTCAGGATAAGTGTACAGAAGTAAATACGGTGTTTACTCTTTAGGGAACTGGAAATACTCCCTGCATTGATGTACATTTTAAGAATGGCACTTTTGATACATGTTATCATAAAGGTGCTTCCTAGAGATGAATTAAAGTTTTTCAAATCTGTAAACAAAGCAAAAAAAATTAAATGGTAGTCATTTGATTCTTTTTTAAATTGGTGCTTTATATTTTGTTCTCAGAGTAAAAGCTGCAATTTCTTGTTCACCAGCTTGGATGTATTCATTACTCGGTAATGGAATACCTCTATTGTTGAATTCCCTTTGGACATAAGCGAAAAAATTCCTAACAGCCACCAGAAGCTGCAAGCTTTTGGCTTGGTGGAGAAATATGATCTGCACCTATCCGTATTAATTGGGTTGTATCCCCAATTAAAAAGAGAGCGAGAGAGAGAGAAAGAAAGGGAATGTGGCCTTTTTAGTGTGTTTTTTTCTTGTTGTTGTTTTGTAATTATCAAACCCAGGTAAGATATTGGTATCCTGCACTGGATTTTTGGAAGAAATTTAGCAGAAGACAGCTAGGATTAAAGTACTATATAAACATTATAGAAGGGTCCATACTATCATACTATATATATCATATATATATGTATAGATATATATATAGATATATATATATATGAATGATGATACTTAGGATGGGGATCGGTTTGAGAAACTTGGACTTTGAAAGCAACTTGGAACAGTTGATCCACCTCCACATTCAAGTAATTTATGAATATGCAGAATAGGGATCTGTTCATCTAGAAATTCTTACCATTTGTCTTCTGTGTAGCTGCAAGGAACACTAATGTTTATACAACAGTCAGTCCACCCAGTGGTGCAACTGGTTCGGATTCAGTCTTCCGATTCCTTTTGTCGTTGTTGTTTTGTTTTGTTTTGTTTTTGCTTTTTCCTATCTCTTGATTTTTTTTTTATTCGTGATCTTTATTTTGATGAGGGGTAGGGGAGTGGGGAGGGTGACTTGGGGGGTTACGAGGATTTTTCGTCTTTGCATCCAACAGGCAGAATACGATGTGTCCAAAAGTGAACTTGAGTCAGGAATGAAACCATTTCAGCATAAACAAGCACAAAAATTTAGTCTGCTGGCTGACTGGAAGCAAAAAAGCAAAAAAACAAAAAAACAAAAAAAAAAACACAAAAAACAAGTCAAGATGGAATATGATGAATTCCAACACAGTGGGGCACGGAGGCCTGTGGCCTCTCTTTATTTTGCGTTGGTTTTGTTTGTTTTTTTTGGAGACATGCTCTTTCTCATGGGACTTGAAGTGGACTCATCTTTGTGCTGTGCTGGTTTTGCCATATTCATTTCGAGTATTATAGACATATGTAATGGTGAAATATATGAACTGTGGCCTTTTTCATTCTCGTTACTTGTGATGCAATTAAGTGAAGATAAGAAAAAAAAGCAGAGATTTACCATGTATCAGTGCCTGGCTTTTTGTTATAAAGCTTTGTTTGTCTAGTGCTCTTTTTGCTATAAAATAGACTGTAGTACACCCTAGTAGGAAAAAAAAAACTAAATTTAAAAATAAAAAAATATATTTGGCTTATTTTTCGCAGGAGCAATCCTTTTATACCATGAATATTACAAAAAAATTGTCAGATTCTGAATATTTCTTCTTTGTAGATTTTTGGAATCATTATGAGTAAAAGTTTGTTACTTTATTTTACTATTTAAAAGATGTTATTTTACCATGTGTTACCAAGATGAAACTGTATGGTAGCTTTTTTTTTGTTTGTTTATTTTTTGTTTTGTTTCGTTTTTGTTTTTGTTTTTAGTTGTAGGTCGCAGCGGGGAAATTTTTTGCGACTATACACATAGCTGCAGCATTAAAAACTAAAAAAAAAATTGTTAAAAAAAGAAAAAAAGGGAAAACATTTCAAAAAAAAGATAAACAGTTACACCTTGTTTTCAATGTGTGGCTGAGTGCCTCGATTTTTTCATGTTTTTGGTGTATTTCTGATTTGTAGAAGTGTCCAAACAGGTTGTGTGCTGGAGTTCCTTCAAGACAAAAACAACCCCAGCTTGGTCTAGGCCATTACCTGTTTCCCATCTGTAGTTATTCGATGAAGTCATGTACATGACCGTTCTGTAGCAATAAATGTGCCATTTTTATAAACTGTTTCTGACACTTGTTTCATTTCATTCTGCATTATCCATATAGCTACGACTCTCTTCTGTAAGACTGCATATTTCATATTCCAAGTGTTGGAGGTATTGACAGCTTAACAAACAAAACATTACAAAAAAAAAGATTCACAAAAACAAATTGAAAAGCAAAGCACACGGTTGACCAAGGAAGAGTTGCCCTTAATGAAACTGGAATGGGATGCATGCGAAACAAAAAGAAAACTGTCTAGAGGAGTAACTAAGTGAAGGCGTGTGATTAATGTGCGTGTGAGACGGAAGCTATGCATTTGAAGAGCTCTGAACTGCGCCAGTGTTTGGGGTTGTGCTGCAGGTTGCTAAGTCGTGTCAGCCTTAACCTTTTGGATCAGTTGGTCGGCTGTTTGGCAGAACATTCTCAGCTAGATCTTTTCAGTCGAAAATTTTAAGATGATTTATTTTGTACCACTTTGTTAAAAGGTTGAATATTGTTAACCATGGATTATATGACACTGTATTTATATTTTCTCAAACTATACCCACCCTACCCATTTCTGGTTGACTCTGTTGACTTAATCCAGATGTAAACAACCAGATTCTTTTTTTATCCTAACCTGTACAAACGGACCTGTGTCACCTATTATGGGAGGGGGGGAAATGTACAGATTAAAATTACTCAGTGTTATGTACTGTAAGTTAATATTTTTGTAGAATGGACATCGATTCCTTTACAAAACTTGGAGGCTGTTTCAACATTGCACTGTAGAGATGTAATGTTTGCAATGTAAAAGAAAGCCCACAGTAGACAAGCACTTCCTAACAGAATGTTCTAACCGAGTGCGTGGTATTTGGGGATGTCTCCGATATTGCTCTTGTATTCTTTCTAATGGGGTTTAGTGACTAGCTTACCTGAAGGAAAATGTTATAATGCCATTTGGTTCATGTGTGAAGTGCCCTCCATAGCCAAATGTTGGGATTTTTTTCCTTTTTGGTTGGATTGTTTGCAGATATTTAAATTTTATGAAATTTCCAAAGATTTTGGTTGATAACCCCTTTTTCTCTTTTAAATGATTTGAGATGTTCTTATGTTCTTACTGTGTGTTTTAAATATATATAAAAGAGCCACAAGCACTTAGTCTTTTAGTATTATATTTGATCATATAATTGCTACTACGAAGTGGAAAATGAGCCCGGATACCTCATCAGTGTCTCTTAAAAGCCTGCTAACATATTTTACTTGAAAGGACAACATGACAAGGTACTCTGAACTTAGACTTGGGTTCATTTTCAAAAAGAATTTAAATTGCTGAAGAAATGGAACTATCCAAAAGTTAAGATCCCAATAATGTTAGAAATAAAGAAGAATATCCACAGAAGGCCGGGCGTGGTGGCGCACGCTTGTAATCCCAGTACTTTGGGAGGCGGAGACCGGAGGATCCGGGTTCGCGGCCAGCCTCAGCTCTCTCTCTCTGTCTCTCTCTCCCTGTCTCTCTCTCTCTCTCTCTCTCTGCCTAGTGAGGCCCTCCGCAACTTCGTGAGACCCGGTTTCAAAATAAAGTATAAAAAATAGGGCCAGGGGCGTAGTGCGGAGGTAGAACGCCCCTGCGTTCAATCCCCGGTACCGCAAAAAAAAAAAAAAAAAAAAAAAAAAAAGAAGAAGAATATCCACAGAAATTGAAATAGAGAGTCAGGGTTGAGGATGTAGCTCAGAGATAGAGTGCTTGTCTGGTATGTAGGAGGCCCTGGGTTTGATCCCCAGCACCACAAAAAGAAAAGAAAAAGGAAGGAGAAAAATAGGGAATTATTTTTATACATAATTGGATCCATGCATACAAAACCAGATGAAATTTGTATCTAGGCTTCAATTGTAGGCCACGTTTTCTTGACTAATAGTCTGAGAAACGTCACGTATTTGAGTTTCACCAGTCCCTTTAAGGGAGAGCTTGAAAACAGAACTGGTGTGCTGCTTATATTCAAATCATCCCAGGGTCCTACACTTACCTTGCATCCAGGACCCTCGTGTTCTGCCAACTGATTGATACCATAGTCAGCCAGCATGGCCCTGCTTCAAACTAGTTACAAGTCCCGGTTCTCACCAGTCACGGCCTGTCTAATGAATATGGTTGGTTTTGAAAGGACTAGGAGGACAAGAAGAGCTAGTGTCATTTCAGTCTTCCTGAGAGATCATTTCAATTGAGAAGGTTGGATGAACAAATGTGGACTTAAGTAAAAATCCAGAAGTCTTCAGAAAACTGTCACTAGTAAGGAGCACGTGTGTGCTGGGTGCAGCCCTACGTGAATGCTTGGGGCTCCGGGGTTCAAAAGTCAGCCAGCCAACCAACATCTGGGCAGTTGTTTCAAGTGCTAAATTAAGATTACTGAATCTATACCCAAATAGAACACTTAGTCCATGGTTTAGACTTTTTGCTATGGGCAGGTATATATCTAAAGCAGTATTTCATACTACTTTTGAAGTGTGGATGCATTAAAGAGGAATGAAACCACACCCTCAGAAATAAAGCATATATATCACATATAGATCTATATATTCACATTTGATTTTTAAGGAATTATTGATGAACCTCATGTCTAGGCATGGACACTTACTTGTTCATGGGCCCTAGGTTAAATAAAAAAAATCTGGGTGCTAGGTAACCAAAGCTCAGAAAAGAAATCAAACCAATCGCCTACACTGGGTAGAGATGGCTGAGCCTAACCAGGACTGGATTCATGTCTGGCTTTTCTGGGTAAAAGAAAGACCCTTTGTGTAACACAGAAAATATGGTCCTCGTTCACATCTGTTACACTATATTTAGAAGTCAAATAGCTTTGGTGTTGGCAGGAACATTCTTCTCACAGGAAGCAGGAGTTTGCCAAGTGCAAAGTGAAAATGCTCATGCAGAATCAGGCCAGCAGCCTTGAGGTTTTGACCATAACCAGCCCCTGGGTGAGAAACTCTTGTTCTGGAGAAAGAAAAAAACCAGTTTTTTGAAGAATAGGAAAACTTGATAAGTGTGACACATTGTTGTATTTTGCATATTTTTATTTTTTTTTTTTTGCAAATCTGGGCGAGGCCATGTTAAAGATGGGTCGTGAAGGGAAAGGGACATGTTCAAGTCCTCAGAGCTTAAACAAGGTGTCAGTGTCTCGACTCGGGGCCCAGTGGTCACTATACTGCCCCACCTCCCGAAGGACCAGCCTGGCCCCTATTTTAACATGAGGTCCCCACCAGCTGCAGAGAGGCGCATTGCTTTGCTTTGTTTCATCTTTACTGCTGCCTTTTCATGGATTTTTTAAAAATAGGATAGTTTTTAAAATCCCAAAGTTCTCATTTTTCAACTTACTGTACAAAATGATGAGCTATATCTAGATATGAAAACACTCGTGCAACAAGGGTGTTTGCAAAATCAAATCCTCACTTTTTAAACAGGAAACTTTCTCATATATTATATATATATTTCTTATGGAATAGTTGCAAGGAGAATGCATAACATTCTGATGTATTCTTCACCCAGCTTCCTTTAAGGGCAAAAGGTTACATCACCTTGGTACATGTCAAAACCAAGACATTGACATTGGCGCTTTATTTGGATTTCCCAGGTGATTCCCCTCGTGTCCTGGCCCTCTTAGACCTGGAGTGCTGACAGGCAGTGTAGATGGAGGCCAGCACACTGTGGTCTCTGGGCCTCATCAAGTCACATCCACAATGCCTCCTTTTGGTGGGGGGCGGGGTGGACTGGGGAATTGAACCCAGGGGAATTCTACCTCTGAGCTCCACCCCCAGCCCTATTTTATTTGGAAATTCGGTCTCGTTAAATTACTGAGGCTGACCTCAAACCTACAGTTTTCCTATTTCAGCCTCCCAAGTAGTGGGATTACAGGTGTGCACTGCCAAGCCCAGCTAAGGCCTCCTTTTGATTACCATCTTTCAAAAATCCATCCCTCTTTATTGAAAAGCAGTATGGAAGACACAGGGACAGAAAAGAAGTATGGGGATACCTACAGCACCCTTAAACTGAGTCAGTCACACCATTCATCAGTGAATTATGGATACTGATTAGACCCACAAGAGGGCTGGGGAGTCAAGGGACAGCAGTCCTTACCTGTGGAAAGACCAGTAGAATGACAACAGGTGCATCTGTACAGCAAGCAATCCGGGCCTTCAGACAGGAGCAAACTATGCAGGGATGCTGGAGAGAGGCACTGGGGTCACTTCCAGAAAAGACAGGGCATGTGGAAGAGTGAGCTTGGGGTGTGGGGCACATTTTGGCAGGCAGAGCAGATCAGGGATTTCAGGCAATGTCAAGTCTCAGCAGTAGGAAGACATAGGCTTATCAAAGGCGATTCTGATTGCTGACACCATGAGAGCAAAGCATTCTTCACATTTTCACCACCTCCCCATCACCCAAGCAACAACACCTGAAAGCCCTTGGCTGGCCTTTGCGGCCTACAGAATTCTCGGGGGCTCTTGGGTGCTGAGTTCTGGGGGTAAGGAGGAATGCTCATCCTTCTCTTTGGACCTGAAGGAGAATTGAGGCCAACCCACACATCTTACAGAAGGCCAGCGAGGCCTGGAGAACTCAGTTCATGCCAAGCTCTCAAAGGAGCCCTGGTTGCCTGGTTCCCGACCTGGGACCCCCGTGCAGCACACCATCGTGTCAGAAATAGGGCACTGCCTTCCAGAGCCCACGTGACCCCAGAGCATGTGCAAGCCACTCACAAAGAACAAATATCACTAACGGGGGCTGTGGGCCTAGAATGAAGAAGCCGGGGTGTGCCTAATGAAAGGAGGAACACTGGGGGCTGAGGTGGGCTATGGTGGCTAGAACAAGGGAGGAAGGCTTCAATACAGGAAGCCAGGCAGGAGATGAGCAGCGGGAGGGGATGGATAAGAGGCAGGTGGGTGTAGAGAACATTCTAGATGATGGAGGGGTTGGCCTCTGAGCCAGGCATGTGTCACAGTGGATGTAGGAGCTGCACGTGGTGGCTTGGGAGGTACTTGGGAGGTTGGGACAGGAGGATTGCAGGTTCAAGGATAGCCTCAGCAATGTAGTGAGGCTCTCAGCAACTTAGCAAGACCCTGTTTCCAAATGAAAATAAAATAGGGCTGGTGTTGTAGCTCAGAGGTAGGATGTCCCTGGGCTCAATCTCCAGCACTCCCCGGACACACAGAGTGGATGCAAAGCACAGGTGGGCAAAGGATTCCTGGATATAAAGATCCTAGGGGATTAGGCTAGGCCATTATTACTATTTATTTATTTGGGGTCCTGGACATTGAACCCCGGGGCATTCTACCTCTGAGCTACACCCCCAGCCCTTCTAATTTTTTATTTGGAAACAGGGTCTCCCTAAGTTTCTGAAAGTCTCCATAAGTTGTTGAGGTTGACCTCAAATCTGCGATGCTCTTGTCTTAGCCTTCCGAGTACTAGGATTACAGGCTGGCGCCACCACATCATTAGTATTTTATTAATTTTCACCAAGCTTTGCTCCAAAGACATTCAAGTTCCTACTGACAATCATTAATAGCACTAAGGAGAGGCAATCTTTTTTTTTCCATCCCTGTGTCCCAAGTATAAGCTTATACAGGGCCATCACCACCTAATCCCCCCTAAGATGTGTGCTACTGAGCAAGCTACCTAACCTCACTCAGTGCCCTCACTCGTGAACTGGGACTAATGGTAGGGAATACTTCCATCTGGGAGGAAATACTAAATTATGTGTCATTGGCCATCCAACCTTGGCACACAGGAAATGTCAGTGCATTTCATAGAACTTGTTTGGTCTGTGACGATACATACGAGCCCTAATCATAGGAATGTGGCCTTGGCCTCTATTCACAATTCTTTCCTCAGTGGCAAGAAGAGTTATCTTGATGGTGCTCTCCGTCCTTCCAGTAGCTTCTGTGATTTCCCATTTTCTCTTTTATTCATTAAAACTCCCACCTACCTAGTGTTAGAAAAATCTGGACATGGAGGGAGATATCATAGAAGAAAAGTGTCCAAGCAGAGCCTCAACCTTCTGCAAGTTCTGTTTCCAAAATGAGGGTACTTCCACAAACATTATTTTACTAAGCCTTACTGCAAATCTTAGAAATCTATGTTATCCCTCACACCTTGGGAAGAGAGCAGTAAGCCCTAAGGGGTGTGGCCAGTGCAGGTGACCAGAGGCACCGTCACTCAGATGCAAATCTGGGCCAGTGGACACTTCATGATCCCAGTGCTGTTGGAGTTGTCTGGAGTCCAGAGGACAGATTCACTGGCTTGAATTAAAAATGTCTACTGTCCTTCCTAATGTAGAATGTGGCTCCACTTGTGGGACTGCAGGCAGGCCTGCTGCCACCCTCCCTACTGATGCCTCTTCTGCAATCTCAGCTCCTAGAAGGTTTCCTTCCAACCAGACAATCCAGCACCCCAATAGCCTGCCACTCCCTGGGCCTTCCCTCATACCAGTGTTCCTTCTCGTCCTCTTTAATCCAAACACATCTTTTCCATTGTCTGGCTTCTGCCTACGATCATCCCAACAAGTTAAAATGAAAACAAAAGCCAAGGCAATAACATGTGGGGATCATAGACCATGGTTCAAAACCACTGCATTGGGTACCCGGAAGAAAGCAAATTGTTCCCAAAAGCATCTTCAAAACTCTTGCAGAAATAAATTATGCAAACAAGCCTAGATGAAAATAGAGATGCTTGGGTTTTTGAGGACTTATTTTAGACAGTAGCATGCACCAAAAAAGGCACATCACATAGAAATAAATCATGGAAAAACAACAATAACATGTCCTTGCTTCCAAACTTGGTTTGTGCATTATTTTTATCTAATCCACACAATTCTATTAGCTGAGTATTATTATCATTCCCATATCACAGCAGAAGAAATTGAGGCTTAGATGGGGTTGTTAGGTGAACAGCAATCTGAGCTAAGATTGGATTCCAGGCCATCTGACTGTTGATTCTGAAATTTATAAAAATGGGTCCCAATTTTTGCTGTGAGACATGGATGCTAGAATGATAAGCATTTTATTTTCGTAATTCGATGAGGTTTACAGAGAAACACAAGGTCCAGTGATAACTAGATGAAATTTCCAAGATAAAGCTTCCCAGAGTGACCAAAATGAAATTTATTTATTTATTTATTTATTTATTTATTTATTTATTTTTGTGGTACCTGGGATTGAACCCAGGGGTATTCTACCTTTGAGCTACACCTCCAGCCCTAATTTTTTATTCTTTATTTTGAAACAGGGTCTCACTAAGTTGTGGAGGGCCTCACTAAGTTGCTGAGGCTGGCCGCGAACCCTGATCCTCCAGTCTCAGCCTCCCAAGTACAGGGATTACAAGCGTGCACCACCACGCCCGGCCTAAGATGAAATTTAAATGCAAAACCATCTGACTTTTTTTTTAACATGCTTTTATTGGTGCATTGTAGTCTCACATCACAGTGAATATCAATTTGATGTTAACATACATGCACACAGCTCTTAGTGTCCCCCCCCGCCTTCCCCCCATATGAGGTACTGAGAATGATGTTGGTATATTCTCATATGTACATGTTGTTTATGAAAGTAATTCCATTGATTCACTTCTTTCTTGCCCTTCCTCTTCCTTTAGACCACTTCCCTTGCTCCACTGAGGGTTCTCCATTAACATCCAGAGTCCCTTATGTGACCCCACTACTCCCTAGGTTGTGCATATTAATGAAAACATATGACCCTTCTTTTTTTGTGATTGGCTAATCTCACTTAACATAATGCTCTCCAGATCCTTCCATTTTCTTGTAAATGATGTTACTTTCTTCTTCTTTATTGCTGAGTAGAATTCCATGAATAGACACTTCAAGAAAGAAGAGATAAGCCGGGCGTGATGGCGCATGCTTGTAATCCCAGTACTCTGGGAGGCGGAGACCTGAGGATCCAGGTTCGCGGCCAGCCTCAGCTCTCACTCTGTCTCTGTCTCTGTCTCTCTCTCTCTCTCCTTAGTGAGGCCCTCCGCAACCTCGTGAGACCCGGTTTCAAAATAAAGCATAAAAAATAGGGCCGGGGGCGTAGCGCGGAGGTAGAACGCCTCTGCGTTCAATCCCCGGTACCGCAAAAAAAAAAAAAAGAAAGAAGAGATAAAAATGGCCAATAGATACATGAAAAAAATGTTCAACATCATTAGCAATCAAGGAGATGCAAATCAAAACTACTCTAAGATTTCATCTGACCCCAATTAGAATGGCAATCATTAAGAAGTCAAACAACAACAAAGGTTGGCGAGGATGTGGGGAAATTGGAACTCTTCTACACTGTTGGTGGGATTGCAAACTAGTTCATCCACTATGGAGATCAGTGTGGAGATTCCTCGGAAAACTGGGAATGGACCCACCATATGATCCGGCTATACCACTACTGGGTATCATACCAAAGGGACTGAAACTAGAAAACTACAGTAATAGTACTAGAATAGTAGTTTCTAGTAATAGTAGTTTTCTAGTAATAGTAATACCCATGTTCATAGAGCACAATTCACAGTGGCCAAATTATGGAACCAACCTAGGTGTCCATCAACAGATGAGTGGATTACCATCTGACTTTGAAGTCTTCACCTAGCGTCCTAGACCACAGTGTCTTTCAAAAGAGAAGAATGGAGCAAAAAGGAATGCAAGGGTGCAAATATGAGGGGCCCTGGCCCGGGGAGGACATCGCCCTCCGGAAAAGATCAGGAGGAGCCACAGAGAGATGCCACTTACTAAAGATGTGTGTGTGTGTGTGTGTGTGTGTGTGTGTGTGTCCGGGCACTTAGAGCAATTTGGTATTCCTCTTTCTGAATGGTCTGAGGCCACAGGCTAATGGCCCAGCCCAGTGGAAAGGCAGGACTCCCTCCACTCAACTTGCCCGGGAACTTCCCTAGACAAGTGTTGGATTTGGTGCCCCATTGCCATCCTATGTCACAAGGTCACCACAGCCCGTAACTAGACAGATCCAAGTGTTCTTCATCCCTCACACCTCTGTGGGGTACCTGCTGAGGATGCGTTTCCTGCACCTCAAGGATCAAGGTGCAAGCCTCCCAGATGAAGCTAACAGTCGCTGAGTGTGGTGATGCACGTCAGTAATCCCAGTACTTGGGAGGCTGAGATAGGAGGATCACAGGTTCGAGGCCAAACTCAGCAATTTAGCAAGACCTTCAACAACTTAGTGAGACACTGTTTCAAAATAAAACATAAATCTGGGCGTGGTGGCGCACGCTTGTAATCCCAGTATTTGGGAGGCTGAGGCAGGAAGATAGCAGGTTCGAGGCCGGCCTCAGCTACTTAGTGAGGCCCTCTGCAACTTAGTGAGACCCCGTTTCAAAAATAAAGAATAAAAAAGAGGGCTGGGAGTGTAGCTCGGAGGTAGAATGCCCCTGGATTCAATCCCCAGTACTGAAAAAAAAACATAAAATAGGGTCGGGGATGTAGGTCAAAGGTAGAGTACCCCTGGGTTCAATCCCCAGTACCAAAGCAAAACAAAAGAAGCTGACAGTCTTAGCAAGAGGGGGATGGTGAGAGGGATGCTGTCTGAGGGCAGGAGAGGACAGAGTCTTGGTGGAGGAACATAGTTTTGGGGAATGGATGGGATGGGTTCTAGTGGAGAGGTGCCCAGAGTGCTTGGAGAACCCAGAGCAGCAACAGCAGTGGGTCAGCACTGGGGGAAACAGCAGACAGAAAAGACTCTATAAGGCCGGGCGTGGTGGCGCACACCTGGAATCCTAGTACTTGGAAGGCTGAGACAGGAGGGTCGCAGGTTCAAAGAGAGCCTCAGCAACTTAGTGAGGCCCTCTGCAACTTAGCAAGACTGTTTCCAAATAAATAATAAAATCAGTCTCAGGGTGTAGCTTGGAGGTAGAATGCCCCTGGGTTCAATCCCCAGTACAAAAACAAGACTCAATGGAAAATGCCGATTGATATTGAATTTAATACGGGGGATGGAGAATGAGATTCCCCAAAGAAAAGTAAGGAAGAAAACTGAAGACACGGTGTGAGACTGACACTGCGTTCTTGCAGCATTAAGGGCTTCCAGATGGTTTTAGGTGGCAGGGCATAGACGGAGAGAGCGGCAGGAGGAGGACAGGGTTCTTGATACCAGTGAGTCTGGGCTATCCTGTGGGCAATAGGGAGCCATGGAGGACTTTAAGCAGAGAAGCGCTTTGCTCAGATTTGCACTGGGAAGCTCCCACTCCCCTGTAAATATTTGTAAGTATTGCACTCTATAAAGAGGCCTCCTGGTGGGACACTTCACACCATGAAGGTCAGAGACAAGAGTTGACATGGGTTCAGCCTGCCCCAGTCTCCAGCTCATGGGTGTGGGTCCCAGAGTACCTGTGGCTAGAGCCTGGGGTTGCAGGACAGGAGCTTACGGAGCCAGGCTTCACCAGCTGCCCTGAGAGGGCTTCAGAGGAACCGATGATTAAACATGAGCTCTCTGAACTGGGTCTGGGTTTTCTGGACAGGGCTCTCTGATCTGGTTAGACTTAAAGGCAGTAATGAGCCTGCTGCCAGTGGACAGGGCTCTGGTAGTCCAGGGTGCGCAGTGGCAAAACAGTTATTTGAATTGAGGTAGGACAGAAGAAATTAAAAATAGGTAGAAAGGAGACAAAAAGGGAGGATGAGGAAATAGAAATTGAAGGGTCCACATACTTTTCCAGGTCTGTCATCCCCCCTCCCCAAGCTGGTCTCTCTCTCCAAGCCTGTCACTCCCAGATTTATGGGAAATCTGTAAATTTACCATGTACACTATTAGTTAGCCCACCAATAAATAAATAAACAAACAAAGAGAGAGATGATATCTTGTGGAACCTGTCGTTTAAGGGACTTTTCAGTATTATCTATTGATCAGATCATGGAGACCTTGTCAGCCTAAGGATCCCGAGAATGACCAGAACACTATAACCCGCTGAGATCACCAGAATGATCCATCCCTGAATACCTTCCCGCACCCACCCTTCACCAAGTTTCTTTCAAAGAAGAGATAGGTCATCCCTGTACTTGGGAGACTGAGACAGGAGAATCGTAGGTTTGAGGCCAGCCTCAGCAATTTAGCGAGGCCCTCAGCAACTTAGTGAGACCCTGTTTCAAAATAAAACAGGGCCAGGGGTGTAACTCAGAGGTAGAATGTCCCTGGGTTCAATCCCCAGTACCTCCTACCCCCAAAAATACCTCAAAGAAGAGATAGGAAGTCCCCCAAAACACATCTCTTCCTCTTAAGATGGCCCACATTCTCCCCTGAGTGTGTATCCTCGCTTTCCTGGATTAATCACATATGTCAAGGACCCCTCTGGTCCCGAGTTCTTTCTTTCTGGAACTCCTCTGGACCTTCTTCTGGAAGTCTCTTCTCTAGTGATAAAATTCTCTCTTGTGGATGCCTGTAACTAAGCGCTAATGGAAGGCAAGGTTCTTGACTAAGTTATTACTTATTGGCACAAAACATTTTAGTCGAAATAAGAAATATAAAGGGAGCCCTGCGTGGTAGCGCATGGCTGTATCCCAGGACTTGGGAGGCTGAGACAGGAGGATTGCAGGTCCGAGGCCAGCCTCAGCAACTTAGTGAAACTCTCAGCAACTTATCAAGATTCTGTTTCCAAATAAAAAAATAAAATAGGACTGGGGGTATAGCTCAGAGGTAGAATGCCCCAGGGTACATATCACATAGCATCACAAAATCCATCATCATAATCCATAGCACCACAAAAAGTAAAAAATAATAAAAAAGAAATATAAAGGAGCAGGTTGGCTATTTCTAATGATGTAAGAGAACTTGGGAAAAAAGAAATTGAGAAACTCAGGGCTTTGAATTCCCCACTCAATGTCTGCGTAAGGAAGGAATCTGAAGGCTGCTTCTGCCTCCCTGAGAGAATTTTTTTTTCTTCAGTAGCAGTATTTCCTCTGAAAAATAAAAGAAATCCTAGTTCTACATGTAGCTGACCTGCAAAGCAAACTGAATTTCTACCTTTCAGGTTAGACCATAATTGGGAAAAAAATGAGACCCTGAAAGTTGGGTTGGGGACACTAAAGTTAGGCAAATGGATCTCCTGAATTCTGCCATGCCTTCTTTGGTAGTAGAGGCCGAGCTTCCGCTCCTGCTGGGAGGCCGTACTCTAGCCTACGTGAGAAAGTTGTCTTGGAAACACTGCTGTCCTCAGAAGCTACCCCTGCCACCCTTCTAGACATGTAACCAGACTTGTGTCAGCAGATCCCAAAGGGTACAAAATATGACCCATGAAGAGTTGTAATATACACCAAAAGCTTGGGACAATGTTGCCAAATTCTATTGATGGAAATCTGGGGGAATATGTGTGGGAGTGCATCTTAAAGGTATGGGATCAAGGAAAAAGAAATACATAATTGGATCAGGCCAAATTAATTGATATGGTATCACCGAGCAGAAAACCCAATGGGAATGTTTCAGCTCAAGAGGCTGAGAATGGTTCTAACAGTCTGCTTGGTTATTTGACCGAAATATAGACTCAGGGTTGGTCTACACAAACTGAAGTTGAAATGCTGCAACTTCCTGGGAATTCTGCAGAGGAAAGTATCTACAGGTTTAGGAAACTCGAAGTGCTGGAGTGGTTTGATTGTGTAAATCTGTTCACCTACTCAGAAAGGGTTTAGAGGACCTGAGCTGCACCACAGAGTTGAGAAGTCAATTCTCTGGAGGAGACCAGCATCCCCAACACAATGCGGGTGATAGGATCTAGGGTGGCCGAGGGCAGATGGCACCATGTAATGGCTAAGGAAAGGGGGTATGGCATGATGGCCAGGGGAGTCAAAGCAATATTCAGAATAGTCTGACTCCAGAGAAGTGTGGCCCTGGTTAATCGATCATCACATCCCTAGAAGAGAAATAGATGGGAAGTCGGCTAGGTTCTCACTTCATCCATGTAAGTGGAAATGCTCTGGCCCCAGAGAATTGAAGTCTGAGTTGAATCACCAGAAACAGTCATGGCTACTCAATCAGTTCCCAGATCTGAGCAGTTCACAGACTCCGAGCCTTCCGAATGAAGGGGAGTCCACACTGACAACACCACACGATTCATCTTCCTCCCAGACCTCCCAAAAGGGTGTGTGGCTCTTTACCAGGGTGACCAGGCACTGAGGAAGGAGAAAAATCAGACTTTTCCAGGATTATTGGACGCTGGCACTGAACATATACTAATTCTTACAGACCTGAAATAACATTGTGAAATAACACTTAAGTTTTGGAAAATTTGTATCAGTTGCTATGAACTTGACAGCTTCCCAATACTTAAGGCTTTTCTGATGAATTCAGTAGTGAGATGTGTGTGTGTGTGTGTGTGTGTGTGTGTGTGTGTGTGTATGTGTGTGTGTGTGTGTACTATATATATACATGGCATAGCTTAGTGCTAGTATTATGTCCCTAAAGGCCGTGTAATATATATATATGAGATTGAACTGCGGGGTGCTTTACCACTGAGCTATATCTCCATCTCTTTTTATCGCTTTTATTTTGAAACAGGGTCTTGCTAAGTTACCCGGGCTGGCCTGGAACTTGAGATCCTCCTGACTCAGCCTTCTAAGTAGCTGGAATTACAGGTATGCACCACCACATTCAGCTTCAGAGGTGATATTAATAAATATTTTTATGAATGCAACAGTTTTTATTAAATTTTTTAATCTTTTTGTCTGTAAGGTAATGAAAGATATCTGTATTTGGAGGGTTGGCATAGCTTAGTGCTAGTATTATGTCCCTAAAGGCCATGTGCTAAAGGCTTGGTTGCCAGCCTGTGTTGCGATTGGGAGAGGGTGGAACCTTTAGGACACGAGCTGCGGAGGAAGTTTTAGGAGGTGGGAAACTTTAGGAGGTGGGGCCTTAGGAGAAAGTTTTAGGAGGTGGGAAACTTTAGGAGGTGGGACCTTAGGAGGAAGTTTTAGGAGGTGGGAAACTTTAGGAGGTGGGGCCTTAGGAGGAAGTAGGAGGTGGGAAACTTTAGGAGGTGGGGCCTTAGGAGGAAGTAGGTTACTGGGGGCGTGGCTTTGAAGGGTATGTCATCTGCCCCTTCTTCTCTCATTCTTTGCATCTTGGCTGCTCTGAGGGGAGCAGCTTTGCTCCCTGTGCTTCCAGCCATGATGTCCTGCCTCACCACAAGCCCAGAAACAATAAGCCAAGTGACTATGGATTGAATTCTCTGAAACGGCAAGTCGAAATAACTCTTTTCTCTTTTAAGTTGATTTTCTCAGATATTTTCTCACAGTAAGGAACGCTGACTAACACACTCAGCAAACCAATATTTCAAATGGCCAGTGCACAATGCTACATATTTATGCAAGAGTAAAAGATCGGTTCAAAGTGCATGACATATCCATGAAATTTTAATGCATAAAGTTCATTGGTGTGGTTCAGGTTCCACATAACAACTAACACTGAAGAAACTACCACTTGTCAAGTTTGGGGGTAGTATCAAAACAGAAATCCACAATGATCTGAAAAGGTATTAAGTACTGCTTCCTTCTCAACTACTTACCTGTGTGTGGCTCGATTTTCTTCACATTTTCAAACATATCAACACACTACAACAGATTGAAATCAGAAGCTGACATGAGAGTCCATCTGCCTTCTATTAAGAGAGATATTAAAAAGACTTATAAAATGTGAAATAAAACCCTCCTCCCCTCCTCCTCCTCCTTCTTTGTTGTTGTCATTGTCACTGGAGATTGAACACAAAGGCATTCTACCTTCAAGCTATACCCCCAGCCGTATTTTATTTTGAAACAGGGTCTCACTAAGTTGCTGAGGGTCTCTCTAAGTTGCTGAGGCTGTCCTTAAACCTGAGACTCTCCTGTCTCAGCCTCTCTAGTACTGGTGTTACAGATGTGCACCACCATGCCCCACTAATACCACTCTTCGAATTGATTTTTTGTTTTGGAACATCTTATTTTTTATTTAAAAAATTGTCTCATTTTTAAAGACATAATGAGTTTATTGCTATTTCTTAATAAGTAAGTAAAGTTTTTAAAAATTTCTCCATTTCACTTTCTAATATGATAGGTATTAAAGGTTATAATTCACATAAATAAAAGCTCTTTGGGGCCCTCGATAATTTTTTTGCAGTACCGGGTATTGCACCCAGGGGTGTTCTACCTCCGCGCTATATCCCCAGCCCTATTTTTTATACTTTATTTTGAAACCGGGTCTCACGAAGTTGTGGAGGGCCTCACTAAGTAGAGAGAGAGAGAGAGAGAGAGAGAGACGGAGAGAGAGAGAGAGAGACAGAGAGAGAGAGAGAGAGAGAGCTGAGGCTGGCCGTGAACCCGGATCCTCCGGTCTCCACCTCCCAAAGTACTGGGATTACAAGCATGTGCCACCATGCCCGGCCTCCTCGATAATTTTTAAGAGTAAACTGTGAGAACTGCTGCTGAGGTCCTAGATCAGCCACACTCAGCAAGTACATAAAATAATCAAAGACACCCAAGGACCAACTGGGCCACACTTGGACTTAAGGGGTGCTGTTCCTTTATGACTCCAGGTGTGTGTCTGTATTAGTTTTCTTGTTTTTTAATTTTCTTTGGTACTGGGGACTAAGCTGGGGGGCATTCTACCTACGAGATACACCCCTAGCCCTAGTTTATTTTTTATTTTGAAACAGGGACTTGCTAAGTTGCCAAGCATGTTCTCGAACCTGCCATCCTCCTGTCGCAACCTCTCAACTACTGGGATTGTAGGTGTGTGCCACCGCGCCTGACAGTCTTCTTATTTTGTCATAATGAAGTGCCACAGACTGGTGGCTTAAATGACAGGAATTTATTCCCTTGTAGTTCTGGAGACTAGAACTAGTCCATGATCCAGGTGCTGCCATGGATGGTTTCTGGTGAGAGGTCTTTTAGCTTGCAGGTGGTCACCTTTTGTGTGCGTGTGAAAGAGAGACCCTCCTCTGCTATCTCTTCCTCTTCTTTTTTTTTTTTTGCGATACCAGGGATGGAACCCAGGGGTGTTCCACCTCCGCGCTACACCCCTGGCCCTATTTTTTATCCTTTATTTTGAAACCGGGTCTCACGAAGTTGCAGAGGGCCTCACTAAGTAGCTGAGGCTGGCCGCGAACCCAGATCCTCTGGTCTCTGCCTCCCAAAGTACTGGGATTACAAGCGTGAGCCACCACACCTGGCTCTTTTCCTCTTCTTATAAGGTCACCATTCCTTTCAGATTAATGCCTCACCCTTAAGACTTCTGCTATGGTTTGGATGTTAAATGTCCCCTAAGGGTGCATACATAAAGGTTTAATCCCCAGGGTATTGGTATCAGGAGGCATTGTAGACCTTTAAGAGGTGAGGCCTCATGGGACATCCTTAGGTCATTGGGGGCATGCCCTTGAAGGGGGTGGTGGGACCCCAGTCTTTCCCTCTTTCAGCTTCCTGGCTCGAGGTATGACCACTTGCTCTGATATGTACTGCCACCATGATTCACCATCATCACCAGCGCCCCAGACCCATGGGCGACTTGAACCTCTAGAACTATGAAACAAAAGAAACCTCTTGTCACTTCATATGTGCCCTGTGTCGGGTATTTTGTTATAGTGACAGAAAGCTGACCGACACCACCTCACTTAACCTTTATTACCTCCCATGTGGTTCTGCCCCAGAATTCTCAGCCTCTTCTCCAGGAGAGAACCTCCTCATTCTTCAGATTGCAGCTTAGAGACGTCAGGTGATGCTTACCTGCCCACCTCTGTTGGGTCCCCTGTTTTATAAACCTTCCTATCACACTTGTCACAACTCTCATTCTGTAGTTCTTTGTATAGTCAATCTACACATTAATGTTTATCTCCCCACCAGACTATTACCTCTGAGAAAACAGGGACTATTCATCTTGTACATCAGTGCCCCGCTCAGGGCCTACCACTTAGTATGCTCTTAATGCATATTAATTAAGTAAAAGAATATGTAAGGAAAGGAAGAATGGGTATAAAGAAAGTTTGAGATGTCTATTGTACCATACCATATATAGATTGTTGTTATTCCCCTCTTTGCATTTCTTTTAGAATGAAATAGTTTAAACAGGCTGAATAGCATAGAAAAATAATGTTTAAGCCTAATAGAGCTTGGCTCAGTGGCACATACCTGTAATTCCAGCACTTGGGAGGCAGAAACGGGAGGATTGCAGATTTGAGACCAGCCTCAGCAATTTACTGAGATCCTCAGCAACTTATTGAGACCCTATTTCAAAATGAAAAATAAGAAGGGCCAGGGATAGGGGTGTATCTCAGAGGTAGAATGACTGTGAATTCAATCCCCAATAAGACACACAACACACAC
>PVJS01010412.1:36426-48145 GCA_004027185.1 Glis glis | reverse complement strand
GATCTGCTTTCCTCGGAACGAGTCGCGCACACTCTACGTGGCTTCTCCCTTTTTATCTAAGTCCGCACCTATCAGAATTCTGCTGCCTACATTCAGGGCAGGGCTTTCTCTTTAATCTGCTGTTACACACCCAAAATCACATAATCTTGGGTGTGTCATGATCAGGTCAAGTTGACAACTTAGATTAACTATCACAGTTGGAGAAGCAGGGTCCCCAGAGGCTGGGTCCCTTTGGCTTCTTCGTTGGCACCCTCTACCAGGATGCTTCAGTAGACGGCTTATGTGTGAACACAGGTGGACTCTGAAACATTTTTACTGGAAAATTGCCCTTCCAATTAACTACTTCCCCTTTAAAAGTGGGAGGCATGTAGCCCAGCTGTCAAAGGCTTAGATAGGGGGTCAAAGTAATGGGGGTTCAATTCTACCTCCATCCTTCAGCGCTAGCTGGCCTTGGGGATGCTCCCTAAGTTTTTTTATGCCTCAGTTTCTTTACTGACAAAGGGGGAGTTCTACTGCCTACTTCGTAGAGTGGGTGGGAAGAGTAAACATAAGATGTTCAGCAAAGTACTAGGTGCCTAGTAAGTGCTCGATAAAATGTAGCTGTTTTGTTGTTTTTTAAAAATTACAGGGAGAGCCGGGCGTGGTGGCGCACACTTGTAATCCCAGTACTTTGGGAGGCAGAGACCAGAGGATACGGGTTTGCGGCCAGCCTCAGCTCTCTCACTCTCTCTCCCTGTCTCTCTCTCTCTCTCTCTCTCTCTCTCTCTCTCTCCTTAGTGAGGCCCTCCGCAACTTTGTGAGACCCGGTTTCAAAATAAAGTATAAAAAATAGGGCCAGGGGAGTAGCGCAGAGGTAGAACGCCCCTGTGTTCAATCCCCAGTACCGCAAAAAAAAAAAAAAAAAAATTACAGGGAGGTCCAAATTGGGAAGCCATGGTCTGCTTTACCTCTCAAGCACCTTCCAAAATATTGCAAAAATCTGTGTCCCTTAGCATTGACCCTAAGAAAGAGATCTCAGTAAGTCTCCTATTTTATGTTCAAAATTTATATGATTTTTACATTCTACTTCTGTGTTTCCTGGGGGAAAATATTTACATCTTACATCCAAGACAAATGGTTGACATCCTAACATATAAAAAGTCCTTAACAAAAATAAGAAGCCATAAACCTAGTTTCAAAAATAGGTCCAAAACACAGCATTTAGATTAAAAGAAAAGTAAATGGCTGATTGATATATGAAATCAGGCTCTACTTCAGTCACAATAAGAGAAAGACAAATAAAAACTATGCTGAAATATCATTCATTAGCTATCGTTTAATAAAATTTCAGAGGCTCTTATGCTCAATGAGATCAGCCATATGTAGAAGCTAGAAAGAAACAGAAGGGACTTCAGATAAATGAGAGAGACCGGTAGAATGGTGTAAGGGGGAGGGGGAGGGGGGAGAGAGGTGGGGAGGGGGGAGGAGAATGGAGGAAAGGAACTGTTCACATAGCACAATGTCCATATATAAAGGTATCACTGCCAGTATCAGCAACATGTATGGGGGGAGACCCGGAGGGAAACACACCAAGTTCTGTGTGCCTATATGTTTGTATCACTTTGAACCTCACTATGATGTGTAATTACAATGCACCAGTAGAAGTACAAAAAATCAGATAATGAACAACACACTCTGATGGACAGCCTATGGACAAACAGGCTTTCATACATTTCTGGTAGGAACACGCATTCATATGGACTCTATCTGGGGAAATGTGGCATTAGGTAACAAAATTACTGTATCTGCCCTTGACCAAAGTATCTTCTTTCTATAAAGCTACCTTGGAAACAA
Organism: Glis glis; assembly: GCA_004027185.1. Lineage (NCBI taxonomy): Eukaryota > Metazoa > Chordata > Mammalia > Rodentia > Gliridae > Glis > Glis glis. The sequence goes on along the minus strand of PVJS01010412.1, from coordinate 46,312 downwards.
ACCTTTATAAATGCAGAAACACTTCTTGTTAATTTTATTAATTGTGCCATCTTTTGCAAAAGCAGATTATCAGAGTCAATCCAAATATTTTTGACTAGACCTCAGTTGAATAGATTATGATATGCCCATGTAATAGAGTTTTCCATAGCCATGACAGAGTGAGAGGAAGATGTCTGTGTGCTGATTGAGGCAATCTCAAGCATGGCTTGGTACATGTAAAAAAGTAAGGTGCAGACCAGTATGCATAGAATGCTACTTTGGGGGTAAGAAAGATGGGGAAATAAGATGAATGTAGGCATTTGCCTATTTTTTAAATAATAGAAACCCTGTAAGAGTAGCTGGAAAAGAATAAAAATGGTAGAAATGAATGAAGATGGAAATGTGACTTTTCAGAGGAAACCTTTTTGTGAGGTTTTGACTTTTGAATCCTGAACATATTCTATATCTTTTTTTTTTTTTTGCGGTACCTGGGATTGAACGCAGGGGCATTCCACCTCCGAGCTATACCCCCAGCCCTATTTTTTATTCTTTATTTTGAAACAGGTTTTCACTAAGTTGCAGAGGGCCTCACTAAGTAGCTGAGGCTGGCCACAAACCCGGATCCTCTGGTTTCAGCCTCCCAAGTACTGGGATCACAAGCATGCGCCACCACGGCCGGCTCTATATCTACTTAAAAAGTAAAATTAAGTCCAAGAGGCGGAGGTGGGGAAGGAAATTCCAAAGCAAAAAGAAAATGGAATCAACAAAATGAATTGCATGTCGAAGCAAGTTATCCCTGGTGGCATTCGAGCAGAGAACTCAGATGAGCTCATAGGTCGTGAGCTCTGTTGTCTCAACAACATGAAATCAGAGAGATTTCACGTCACTTAGTGACTTTATGCATAGACGTTACATTGGTACTGCAGTTTTGGGACCATTTAACCTATATTGTAGGACAAAGCAAATAGGAAATACATTAATGTTATTAGGAGCTAAGATATCATTTGTAAGAGAGATATATCTGCAAAGTCTAAAAAGGTTGGGAGGAACCTGGTCCCGGTATATGAGAACCAACTGCCAAAGATGGAAGGTGCCATGGGAGGGAAAGGCAGCTGAATTCAGGATCACACAGGGTGCAGTTTATTAGACTTAGTGTGATAGTTAATCTAATTTGTCAACTTGACCGTATCATGACACACCCAAGATCATGTGACTTTGGGTGTGTCAATGAGACAATTGGTTTATGTAACAGCAGATTAAACAGAAAGTCCTGCCCTAAATGTAGGCAGCAGGGTTCTGATAGATGCAGGACTTAGATAAAAGGAGAAAGCTGTGTAGAGGGATGCGAGACTCTTTCTGAAGAAAACGCATCTGCTCTTGCCTGAGATCGTCGGCCTCCGGCTCATAGAACTGGAACTTCGCCGTTTCTCTGAAGAGCTTCTTGATCTTCTGCTCTCAAGATCGTCAGCCTCCAGCCCTTCGAACTGAAACTTCACCATCGTTTCTCCGAAGAGCTTCCTGATCTTCACATCTTGGACTGGGACTGAATTAGTGGTTGCTCCGATCCTAAGACTCCAGTTTTTAGACCGCTCAACCAGCTACTGGTTCCTCTGACTCTCCACGTGCAGTCGGAACTTGGGACTACATTGCTTCGAACTGTAAGATGTGATAAATCCCTTTTTCCATACACTCATTCTGTGAATTCTGTTAGTCTAGTGAACCCTGGCCAAGACACTTAGGGACAAAAGCATGTCACGAGTTGTAGCAAGACAGGTAGATCCTGCATCCCCAAGGCAGGATGAAGGGGTTGATATGCTGGGCTAGACAAAGGTGGGCCATGGCCAACCAGAATGTACCTGGTCTTTCTTAAAAAAAATATTACCATGTCTAATGTGTGTTAAGAAACTGTCAGTGACCAGCTCAACACACTTGGCTATCTTAACAACTTTGTTCTTAGGGTTTAGAATGTATGCCAGGGTCACCTGGCAGGAAAAATGGTGATTACAATCAAGATGGTGGTAGTCATGTCAAGCAGGATTCCTACACCCTGTATTATTAAATTAGAATTGGAATATCAATATAAACTTGTGGTTATGTGTGTGTGTGTAGTGCTGGGAATTGAACCCAGGGGTCTTCTACCTCTGAGCTACATTCCCTGCTCTGTTCTATTTTGATGATTTTTTAAACAGGGTTTTGATAAGTTGCCAAAGTTAGCCTTGAACCTGTGATCCCCCATCTCAGCCTCCTACATACTGGGATTAAAGGCATGTGCCACTGCACCTGGCTTGTGTTTTTTTTTGTTTTCATTTTTAATCCTAGCTTTGCCTACTGAAACAGCCACGAGGCAATGACCCTGCAGTAGCAATAACCCTACTTAGTGTCTGGATTGGAGTTTCTAAGCATCATTCCCCCCTAAAAAGGAAATGAGGTTTCTTGGGGCAGGACATATGATTACAGAGAATAAAAATGGATGGTGAACTTGGGGCATCATTTTTAAGCCAGAAAGCATGGAAAAACTCAAAGACTAACAAGACTTTGTCAAAATAACCCAGAAGACATCCTAGAGCCCCACTGGTTAAATACGGGGACAATCTGACTTCAAAAGCAAGACTCTTATTCATAGAATAAACATGCAAAGCAGATGAGTCCACAGTGACTAAGAGAGGGCTGGGAGGCCATGCTAGATGTGGCTTGACACCAACTCCTCACTCTGAAAACTGGTCATTGTTAACTAGAAAGCATTATGTGCCCATTTGGTGAGAAATCCTAGTCCTCTCTAGTTAACCCTGGCAAGCTATTTCTTTCAGAATAATGCCAGCTACTGAAAGTAGAAGTAATGATAAAAGAGAAAATCACCATTCTGTAGCCCTCAAGGAAATCACTAATGTAGGTGAATAGAATCAAACACTACTAAAACCAATCTGAGATGCTGAGAAGTGAAATGTTTACATGGCACCGAAATAAGCCCCATGGGTTGCTACTGCTCACAAGGAGAAAACCACCCCTTCCAAGCAGAGATCCAGCTGTCACCTAAGGGTGACAGTGATCAAACTTAGCATCAGTAAGAGGCACTCAGGATGATATTTTTGGTCTCCTGGTACAAAACAATATGACCTACACAATATCACCATGAAGCACTCTTTGCCACAATGTTTAACCAGAATCTTTTTTTTTTCATTTTTTATTGAGTGCATTGTAATTTTACATCATATTGGGGTGCAGAGTGTCAGAAAAATACATACATACAACTTTTGTTGCCCTCCCCACAGGGCCCCCCTCACCCCTCAAGTCTTTGTATATTTTCATAGCATTATTCCCTTTTTTGTATTTTTCTATAATTTTTTATACATTCATAGCATTATTTCTACTATTGCATTCTTTATGACTATATCCCCCTCCCTTCCCTAATACCCCTCAGTCACTCCCCTGGAGTCTCTGCTCATCTATCTGGTGTTGCCCTTATTTCCAAATATCTCTTTAGCTTCCATATATAAGAGAGAGCATGCATATACTCATTCTTTGAGACTGGCTATAGTCACTTAGTATAATATTCTCTAGTTCAAATATATGAAAAAATGTTCATCATCTTTAGCAATCAGGGACATGCAAATTAAAACTACACTGAGATTCCATCTCACTCCAGTTAGGATGGCAATCATCAAGAACACAAACAAGAAACTAGTGAGGATGTGGAGAAATAGAAATCCTATTAAGCTGTTGGTGGGACTGCAAACTAGTACAGCCACTTTGGAAATCAGTGTGGAGTTTTCTCAGAAGATTGGTTTCTCAGAACTTCATATGACCCAGCGATAGTGCTCCTGTGCATCTTCCCAAAGGAAATGAAATCAGAATATTATAATGATAGTTTTGTATCCATGTTTATAGCAGCACAATTTACAACAGCCAAATTATGAAACCAGCCTAGGTGTCCATCAACAAATGAATGGATCACAAAACTTTGGTATATACACACAATGGAATTTTACTCAGCCATAAAGAAGAACAAAAATCACACCATTTGCAGGAAAATGGATGGAACTGGAGAATATTTGACCAGAATCTAACCAAGTCTTCAGACTTCACTGCCACTTTACAGTAAATTTAGAGGAGAAAGTGTATCAGACAATGTTGTTGGAAATAGTCACACAAATCCACAATATGGTAGAATTTAGCAGAAGGCTATGTTCAATCAGTACTCACTGGTTTCCGAGTCTGTTCTGATGCAGAGGCGCTGTGCCCCGTGCTGGGAGTCCAGAGAGATTAAGACTTGATTTCACGCTCAAAGAGCTGGTGCTCTGGTGGGGAACACAGCCATGAGGATTACAGTGTGCTTGGACTGTGGAGACAGAAAAAGGGCTAAAAATCCTTGTCCAAGAAAACAGAAAAACGAATACCATATATTCTCACTCATTTGTGTAAACTAAACCAGTAAGTCCACCTTGTGAAGAATGGAATGGAACAGAGACCACTGGAGACTTGGAAGGGGGAGGAGAAGGGGAAGAAGGAAATTCAAGAGCAGGCACCAGAGTGGGGGAAATCTATCTCGGTAGGATAACTCTTGGCTAAAACAATCTATGATACAAATGACTGGGAAAAAAAGAGTAGGAAATTTCCAATGCATAAACATGATCAATGGTTGAAGAGATGGAGATGCTTATTACCCGGGTTTGATTATTACACACTGTCCACATGTATTGAATTACTGTAATGTATCCCATTAAGATGTACAAATATTACATGTCAATTGAAAAACAAAAAGAATCAGCTCACCAGGCTCGGGTGTTGAAGGAGATGTGCTCAGTGTAAGGCTAAGCACAACCATGTGCTATTGTTGGTGTCAGTTGGAAGGTTTCCTAGGTCTATTTGAAGAGATATTTATAGTCAAATGAGCACATGACATCTGTGAGGTTCATTCGTGTTGTTGTCTACGGTTGTGACTCATTTATTTACATTGTTGTGTAAATTATTTCATTGCATGACCATATGAAAACTACTTGTTCCTTACATTCTGATGGGCTTTGGGGTTCTCTCCAGGTTCTGGTTGATGTGAGCTATGTCATCCTAAGTCTTCTTGTACCTCCTCTCGATACATGTGCATGCGTTCTTGTTGAGCATCTACCCAGGAGCGGAACTGTTGGTTGATTGGCGATAGGCAATACGAGGATGTTTCCAATGTGGTTGTATCAATTACCCTGTTCAACTCATGCATGAGAGGCCCCATTGCCTCACATTCTTGCCAACATTTGATATCGCCAATCGTTTTCATTTTAACTATTCTGCTGAGTATTAGTGATTTAATTTGCATTTCCATTGATTAAAATTTTTCTGTATGCCATTGGCCAGGCAGCTTTCCATTCTTATGAATCGCCTATTCACATTTCTTATCTATCATCAGCTAGGTTGTCTGTCTTTTTATTATTAATCTATAGAGGTTTAAAAATATTTTGAATATTAGCTCCTTGTCAATTTTATGAGTTGCAAATATCTATTCTTACTCTTTCACTTTATGGATTCCATTATAAATATGTCATATGAGGACATGTAGATCAATCTATTTTCAAAGTCTCTCTTTTTGAAGACACATTTTGAAGCATTTATGATTTTCCAATAATTCACTATTTTTTAAGAAAGCTTTATTGAGATATAAATTATGTAGCATCGAATTCACCCATTTAAAGTGTACAATTCAATGTCACTTAGTATATTTATAGGATTGTATAATCATAGCCACAATACAATGCTAGAACATTTTTGTTCCCCATCAAAAGAAACCCCATACTCTTTAGTTTTTCGTTACTGGATTTCCTCCCTTAGTATAATGCTTTTAGGGTTTATCCATGTTGTCATATGTATCAGAACTGCATTCCCTTTTATGGTTGATTAATACTTCATCGTATGGATGTGCCACAATTTGTCTATCCATGTACCAGATAATGAACATTTCATCCAGCCAATTACTACTTTAAGAAACCTGCAATAAACATGACAGTCATGCCATTTTATCTTCTAAATAATCTAATATGGGAACGGTGAACTCAAAGATTATATGCATTCTGAATGTTGATATATATTGCCAAATTACTATCTTCTCCATTCCAGAGCAATGTTACATAGTGGTGGTAATAGCGGATGTTATAGTGTGAATTATGTCCCCGAAAATTCAGATGTTGAAGTCTGAGCCCCACTACCTCAGAATATGACTGTATTTTGAGGAAGGATTTTTAAAAAAATAACTAAGGTCAAATTAAGATGCATGGGTGGTCCTTAACCCCCTATGATATCCTTATAAAAAAAGAGATTAGACAGAGACAATAGTTTGAGATTTGACTATGTGAGACTCAGGGAGAAGATAGCTGGGGAAGAGACCACAGAAGGACCAACCTTGCCAATACCTTGATTTTGGACTTGTAGCCTCTGGAACTGTAAGTAAAGACTTTTTTGTTATTTAAGCCACCCAGCCTGCAGTGATTTGTGACAATAGCCCTGGAAGAGAGACTACTACAGTGGGCATTTTTATCGTTATCATAACTTTATTGGAAATGTCACAGGTCTCCCCCACTGCCTGTTCTAGCATTTGGTTTCTCATTGTGGAAAGCCCTCCATCACTTTCCACCTCATTAAGAGGGTTCCATGCTGTTAAGACTGGATGTTAACTTTTTTACTTATTTTGCCACAGACAGAGAAGGTCAATTGATCATTCTTATTTGATCAATTACTATCTGAAATGATATTAGCGGATTGCCTAAGTCGTGTCATCTGTGCACCCTTGGGGAATCACATCTGGTAGGAGTAGATTTAGGTGGGTTTTTTTTTTTTTTTTGCGGTACCAGGGATTGATCCCAGGGTCATTCTACCTCCGAGCTACACCCCCAGCCCTACTTTTTTTTATTATTTTGAAATAGGGTCTCACTAAGTTGCAGAGGGCCTCACTGAGTAGCTGAGGCTGGCCTCAAACCCAGATCCTCCTGTCTCAGCCTCCCAAGTACTGAGATTACAAGCATGCACCACCACGCCCAGCGAGGTGTTTTTCTAATATGTTGCTGGAATCCTATTGCTAGTATTTAGTTTCAAGATTACCGCATCAATATTCATAAGCGAAACTGTCTTGGTATCATTTTGTATTTGTCAAGCTCTGTTTTTCATGTTACTCTGCTTTCACTCAATGAGCTAGATTACTTGTGTTTTAAAGTTTTGACAAAATTTGCCTCTGAAATTTAGGATTGTTTCTTTCATGGATATGTGCCTACTTTGATGTTTTGTATCTCTGCATTTGTGTTCTATTGCTGTTGTAACAAATTGCTACAAGGTAACAGCTTAAAACAACAAGCATGTATTCTCCCTGTTGTGCAGGTTTTGACTGTTTGCAGGCTCAGCTGGGTCTTCTACTTAGGGTCCTTGAAGCTGTAATCAAGGTATCACCTGGAGGGAGTTGGTGGCAGAATTCAATCCTTGAGGCTGTAGGACTGTTGGTCCCACTTCCTTGCCACTGGCCTGGGGTGGGAGGGTGAGTCCATTCTGTGATCCTCAGAGCCACCCACGCGCCTTCTCCTGTGGCTTCTTCCATCTCCAACCAGCAATGGCGCATTGAGTTTCTCTTACACTTTGAATCTGTGTTACTTTCTTCTACCACAGCTGGGGAACACTCTCTGCTTTTAAGGGTCCCCTAAGGAGACCACTGAATCATCTCTCTTTCTTTTTTTTTTTTGCAGTACCAGGGATTGAACCCAGGGGCGTTCTACCTCCACGCTACACCCCCGGCCCTATTTTTTATACTTTATTTTGAAACCGGGTCTCACGAAGTTGTGGAGAGCCTCACTAAGTAGAGAGAGAGAGAGAGACAGGGAGAGAGAGAGATAGAGAGAGAGAGAGAGAGAGAGAGAGAGAGCTGAGGCTGGCCATGAGCCCGGATCCTCTGGTCTCTGCCTCCCAAAGTACTGGGATTACAAGCGTGTGCCACCACGCCTGGCCTGGTTGTTCTACATTTTAAAGTTTGCAATATTTATTCTGTTCTGTATCCATAATTATAATTAAATAGATTCAATGTTCATTGTCAATCATTTCAGTCAATGCTTTTCATTTTGCTGGGTTTTATCATTATTATTATTTTTATTATTAGTATCTTGGTACTGGGGATTGAACCCAGGATCATTCTACCTCTGAGTTACACCCCCCACACACCCTATTTTATTTTTTATTTTGAAACAGGGTCTCGTTAAATTGCTGAGAGCATTACTAAATTGAAGCTGGCCTTGAACTCGTGATCCTCCTGTCTCAGCCTCCCAAGTACTGGGATTACAGGTGTACAGCACCATACCTGACCTGGCTTAGTGTAATATTTTATTTTTGTTTTTTTAACATGCTTTTATTGGTGCATTGGAATCTCACATCACAATGAATATCTATTTGATGTTAATATACATACACACAGCTCTTAGTGTCCCCCCTCGAATCCCCCCACCCATATGAAGTACCAAGAATGATGTTGGTATATTCTCACATGTACACACTGTTTATGATAGTAATTCCACTGATTCACTTCTTTCTTGCCCTTCCCCTTCCCTTGTACCACTTCCCTTGCACCACTGAGGGTTCTCCATTATCAACCAGAGTCCCTTGTGTGTCCCTACTACTCCCTACATTGCACATATTAATGAAAACATATTTTTTTCCTTTTTTTCCCTTCCTTTTTTGTGATTGGCTGATCTCACTTAACATAATGTTCTCCAGATCCTTCCATTTTCTTGCAAATGATGTTATTTTGTTCTTCTTTACTGCTGAGTAGAATTCCACAATTTTATAATCTGCTGGTCTGTTGATGGACACCTAGGTTGGTTCCATAATTTGGCCACTGTGAATTCTTTGTGATTTATCTCTTTTAGGATTTTCTCCAGTGTTGGCTTGGTCCTCATGAATTCTTTAAGTGTTTGTTTAACATGGAACAGTTTTATTTCTCCATCAATTTTAAATGATAGCTTTGCTGGATTTATCAGTCTTGGTTGGAAGTTGTTTTCTTCCAGGATCTGGAGTACTTCATACGAATCCCTCCTGGCATTCCTGACTTGGGTTGAGAAGTCTGGGGTGATTTTTATTGTTTTGCCCCTGTATGTCACCCGTTCTTTTGCTCTTGCTACTTTTAGGATTCTTTCTTTGGCCTCTACGTTAGACATTTTAATTATTACGTGGTGTGGGGAGGTCCTTCTTTGGTCCTGTCTTAACGGTGTTCTATATGTCACCTGTATGTGAATGTCCAAATCCTTTTCTATGTTCAGAAAATTCTCTGAAATTATTTCTTTGAAGAGGTTTCTTATACCCTTTGTCTGTGCTTCTAAACCTTCTTCGATGCCTTTTATCCTTAGATTAGGACGTCTTGTATTGTTCTGTATTTCTTGGATGGCCAAGGTATGTTGTAATATCTTCTGTATATCGTTGACTGTGTTTTCAGTTTTGAATGAACTGTCTTCCAAGAGTGATACCCTGTTTTCCATGTGGTCGAGCCTACTAGAGTTCGTTTCAATTGCAGTCTTTAATTTGTTTATTGACTCCTTCATTTCGTTCAGTGTTTCTTTCTTACAGCCTCAACTTCCTCCTTCATCTCCTCTACACTTTCTTTGAGGCCTTTCATCATTCTGAAGATGAAGATTCTGAATTCTCCATCTTGCATTTTCTGTAGGTCAGTATCTGTAATCTCACTTGTTAATGCATTGTGTTTCTTGTTTCCTCACTGTTCCTCATTCTCGTATTTTCAGTGTTTTCAATTTTGTTTTTCTGTTGCCTCCGTATCATCTTCCTTTCTATGTATAAGACCTCTTGATGGTCCCTGTAGTCCCAACTGGGTCAGTACACTACAGGCTGTGGTTCCCTCCTGTGTGGTTGACCGGGGCTCAGTGTCTGTATGTGGGGGGGGGGG
>PVJS01010412.1:0-36326 GCA_004027185.1 Glis glis | reverse complement strand
TGCCTGGGCTCTGATGCATGGCACTGTGTATCTTGCGCAGGCCGGAGGGGGGGGTGCAGACTCCAGGTATTGGGTGGCGGCGCCTGAGGGTGCACGGGCACTGAGGCATGGAGCAGAGGATCATGCATGGGCCCCAGGGAGGTGCACGGGCTCCTGGATCTCGGGTGGCGGAGCCAGAGTGTGCCCTGGCTCTGAGGCAGCACGGAGGGTTGCGCGGGTCTCGGGTGGCGGCGCCGAGGGTGTCCGGGATCTGAAGTGCGGCACAGAGGCTCCCACATAGGTGAGAGAGGTTCAGGCTCTGGGTCTCAGGTAGCAGCGCCGGAGGGTGTGGGGGTCCTAGGCGGGGCGCGGAGGTCCTCTCGGGTCTCGGGTGGCAGCATTGGAGTCCAGGGCAAGGCGCAGAGGGCTGTCTGGGTCACACGGGATGGCAGGGGTGGCGGAGGCGGGATGCGGGGGGCCGCCCAGGTCACGCGGGACGGCGGCTGGCCAAGGTGGGGTGCAGGGGGCCGCCTGGGTCTCGGCTGGTGTGGAGCTCCAGTGTTGGGGATCCCGTGGGTTTGTAGCACAGTGGAGGAGAGGTATGCAGCTCTGGCAGGAGCCCACACTAGGGCAGCCTTTGAAGGGTATTCACAATCTGCTGCTGGGATGGCCCCACTACCCATCAGGAGGAGAAATCCGGTTTCCCCTCCTGATTTGCTGGTGGCAGAGTGGGCTATTAGCCTCGGCTGTAGGATCTGGGGGAAGATGGCTCCTTACTGATCCTGCCAACATGGGATTGCAGTTTTCTGTGGGATTCTGTAGCTGGTAGACTCTGTGTCTGTGTAGTCGTACTCAGGTTACTGGATATTGGGTTTTGGTTCTTCTATGGCTGTGCGATGTTGTTCAGTTCTCAGCCCCTGAGGCGATTTTGAGACAGGCTTGTTCAGGGGCTCCTATTCCATTGTCATCTTGGATCCCGTGTAATGTTTTAAATAAGAGCTCAAGTATTCTGTGCTCTTGTTTTATCAGATGAGTGCCTTGACTTTTATTCCCTTTTGTCTGGTGCCCACACAATTTGTTCTTTACATTTCAGGCTCTCTCTCGAGTTTTCATTCTGTATTAGTCCTTCTTGTTGTTCTTCTCAAGTTCATATCATCATGCCTTCTCAAAAGAAAGTTTTCTTCTGCTAAATCTTTGACTATGTTTTCAGCTCCATTTGGTCTTTTCTCAGAGGACACCGGTTTTCTACAGTTTGTATCTCCTTTGTCTATCTTCCTTATATAACATTTCCTCTATATCCTTTTAAACTCTTCTCTTTTCCATTTTGTGTCCTCGAGTTTCTCCTTCACATCCCTGATTGCAATTTAGCAGTGTCAATCTCCTTTTTACTTGTTACAATTTGACGTTTATTTCCACAATGCCTTGACTTTTCCATTTCATTCCTCAGCTCCTTGAGTTTGCTCTCCATCACCTCCTGTCATCTGCTTTTGAGTTTTTATAGCTCACTCGTGTGTGCTCATTTCAGCATGACCATACTGCCTTTTATTTGTTTGCTATCATGAAGAAGTGCTTGTCTACACTTAATATCTGCTGTTTGGGGGCATAATTTTTCTCTGCTTGTGTAATTTGGTCCTCCATTTGATTTAGTATGTTCTTTTTGTCGTTTTATTTTGCAGTTTTACTTCTGAGATTGATTCAGATTCCTTTTGGGTTGTTTCTCATCTTCACACGAATCCTTTTTTTTTTCTTTTGCAGTACTGGGGATTGAACCCAAGGGTATTCTACCTCCGAGCTACACCCCCAGCCCTATTTTTTTATACTTTATTTTGAAACCGGGTCTCACGAAGTTGCAGAGGGCCTCACTAAGTAGCTGAGGCTGGCCACAAACCCAGATCCTCTGGTCTCCGCCTCCCAAGTACTGGGATTACAAGCATGCGCCACCACGCCCGGCTGCACGAATCCTTTTAAGGCCAGGCATTTGCTCAAATACAACATGGAGGGCAGGCCAGGAGAGTGGGTTGGGACAAGAACTGGAGAAGACTGTCTGATTTCTAGGCAATCTGCCCTGGAAACATGTCCCTGCTTTGGGCAAGCAGGAGGTTCTCCTGGCTCACAGAATGTCCCAGCTTGTAAAGGTCCAGCTGTGTCCGTGTCAACGTTCAGCTGTGGTGACTTCATGCTCACATCTTGCCTGCTGAGTCGCAGAGCTGATCCTCACAAGCTGCCCCTCTTGGATCCTGGCACTCACACAGTAAACATGGTGTCGGCATGTGTCCCCATTCTGCCAGGCCTCATCTAGAGCCATGCAATGTCACAGCATGCTCAAGGCTGCTCCACCAGAACCCATCACTCCCCACAGGGATTTCTGGTTTGTCCACTTGATATTGCAGAACTGGGTTTGCTGTGCAGCCTCTGCAGAGCCCAGGCCTGCTCTTGGCATCTGCATTGTGTTCTCCTGCTGCTAATCTAGCAAGCACACAGGTGTGCATCCTCACGGAGCAATGTCTGCATTCTGGCAAAGAAAGCCCTCTCTCTGGAAATCCACTCAGTCCACAATAAACCAAGACAAGCTGTCCAAAAGCATGGCTTTGAAGCCCAGAATTAACAGGTGAGGCTCCAAGTGCAGGGACATAAATTGGCATCTGGATGTTTGCCTGTGTTTGTCAAAGATAAAAGATTGAGTAGGAGTGCTAGCATTTTACTTTCTTCCTGAGAGTTTCCATTTCTTTTTACTTCCTCCCAGCCAAGGAATCGGGCCATACCATCTAATAAAAATCCACCATCTGCATGCCTTCTCGTGTACTTACATAGAAGCAGAAGAGTTCCGATAGGAAAGCTCAGCTGCGGTGGCAACGTGTCTGATTTCAACCTCCCCAATGCTAACTGGGGGACTCTGCTGACACATAACATAATGAAGGTGGAATTTACGGGCGTGGTAAATCATTACATGTCAGAGGCATTATCAGGAATGCTTAATGTCTGGATCTGCTTCCAACTAATAACCAAGATGGTACGAGGAAATTAGCAAGAGCTAGACATGGGGGTCAGGCTACATGGCTATTGGAAAGAATTTAAAAAGTGTGGCTTCTGCAGGCAGGAAGGATGCCGTGGAAGCACATCGAGTCAGAGGAGTTCAGAACCCGAGAACCACTTTCACAGACAGAAATAGAACAAACAGCTGCGAAGGCCACTCCACGATGCTGTGACTTGTTTACCCAAATGCAAAACAAACACAATCTAATGAGAACTAAGGGCTTATCATGGAGAAGGCTGTGCAAGAAATCGAATAAATACGAGTGACATAAAGACAACTTCACCGCAAAATAGCCCTGGGCTTCAGGAGCTAGAGTTTGGGAATATGGTTGAGATAGATTGCACCATTGAACCCCTTCACTGTCTGCTACAGGGTCTGTGCACCACAGTTATTCCTTGTGAGTTTGCACCCCTGTCCCACTGTCGGCAGAGTACCTTGCCCTCCCCAGGATGGCCTTGCTTTGCTGGCTGGCACGCCCCCTGATGGATAGGATGTGCTAGTGCAGTTGACTTTGGTCCTTCGTGCTGCCATTACTGTGGAAAGTCATGCCTGCAGCCTGGAGCCACAGCCTGCCTGCAAGGCCTGCCCATCCTGCCCCACCTACCCTCATGGATCCACCCCACTGTTTATCTCAAAGGATTATTATGTAGGGGGGTACTGAGAATTGAACACAGGGGCATTCTAACTCTGAGCTACACCCCCCTTTTTTTAGTTTAAACAGGACCTCACTAAGTTGCTGAGGCTGGCTGCAAACCTGCAATCTTCCTGCCTCAGCCTCCCAAATACTGGGATTACAGGTGTGTGCTACCATACCTGGCATCTCAAAGGATTTTTTTTTTGGTAGTACTGGGGATTGAACCCAGGGTCATTCTACCTCCGAGCTACACCCCCAACCCTAATTTTTATTCTTTATTTTTGAAACAGGGTCTCACTAAGTTGCAGAGGGCCACACTAAGTAGCTGAGGCTGTCTGTGAACCTGCGATCTTCCTGTCTCAGCCTCCTGAGTACCGGCTCAAAGGATTTTTAAAAGTGAAACTCAATAAAACTCAAGCCTCTGACACCTTGTTCTGGGTTGGATCTGGAGTATCCCTCCAAAGAGCTCACGTGTTGAAAGTGTGTCCCCAAAGCAGCAGTGTTCAGAGGTGGGGATTTTAGACAGTGATCAGATAGTGAGGTTGACTACAACCTCATCAGTGGGTTATGAATTCATAATTTGAATGGACTAGTGGGTAGTAACTACAGGCAGCTGGGAAGTAGGTCACTGGGGGTGTGGCCTTGGGAACTATATCTGTCTCTGGTCCCTTCTACACTTTCTGTCTGCTTCACGGCTGCCGTGAGTAGAGCAGCTCTCCTCTACAGTGCTCTGCCACCATGATGGTTCTGCCTTGGAGCCAGCTAACCATGGACTGAACCTCTAAACTGTGAGCCAAATAAACTTTTCCTCTTCTAAGTTGTTCTTGTTAGGTGTTTTTGGTCACAGCAACAAAAAGCTGATTCACACACACCTAGTCTAATGTGCTTTGCCTTTCTGAATGAGTTTCAATGGTTTCTGCTTTTCAAAAAATTTCAAAATTCCAATTTTATAGAAGTTTAAATCATTTAATGAGTTCTATCTGTATTCATAGCACTTTAAAATTGTGATAAAATACATTTAACATCTCAGTCCTTAAAAGCATCCAGTTCAGTGGCACTAAGTACATTCATATTTTTATACAACCATCCCCATCATCCATCCTCAGAAGTCTTTTAATTTTGCAAAACTGAAACTCTGTCCCTATTAAAAAAAAAAAAAAACTCCTCATTCTTTCCTCCCCTGGGGCCCTGGAAACCACCATTCTACTGTCTGTCTCCATGAATTAGACTACTCTAGGTTCCTCATATAAGTGGAATCAGGCAGTATTTATTTTTTGTGTCCAACTTTTCAGTTAACATAATATCTTCAAGGTTCCCCATTGCATGGGGAGACCACAATTTTTTCTAATCTCTGTATCTATCAGCTATTTATTCAAGTCCCTGCTTTCAATTCTTTGGGGTATATATTCAAATGGGATTTCTGGCTATGGAAAAGCTGTTTTAAATTTTTTGAGGAACAACCATACTGTTTTGCATGTTTCACATGTTTTTAAAACTATTAACGTTTTTAGGAAAGATGTGTATATAGAACTCAGGCCAAGGCCTGCACATTTCAAAGGAGAGGACTGCGTCTTCAGAGAGAATGGAAAACTTGCACACACCTGGTGCGGCAGCGATCCACGGTACTGGTAGACAGCTTAGTTTATTCCGATTTTGCTAGAAAGCTTTAAAAGTTCAGTTCAAGAGACATTTCTCCTGCACAGCCTCTCCTGACTCAGTCATGTGACTCAGCATAGGCCACGCCCCTTCCTTCACGGAGACCTTCTGGAGTTCTCGTGCTTCTCCATCACCGGTCCTAGGAGCCTACAGTCAAGAGGGAGTCGCACACCCGCCTCACCATTTCATCAGGGAGCTCCTTTGCTGGCCGTCACACCTGCACACCCTCAGGGCCACCTTGGTGAGCTCAGGAATTCCTTTCTCCAGTGGCCCATCCAAGGTCCGCACTCAGGGAGCCCAGCCCAACCATGCTGCATTCGCTCCCGTCTCTGCGTCACCCCTTCTGCCCATCCTGAGCTACATAGTTTTGATGGTGACCTTGCCATCTCCCCTGCCAAACCCAGAGGTCCCTGGCATCATATCTGAGAGTTGGTGGAGAAGTCAGTCGGTCCTTCCTATTGATGCTGCTGCCTGCCACCCAGCTTGATGCAGCAGGTGAGGTCAAACACCTGCACAGGTACACCTGGCAGCCTTCTCTCCCTCTCTGAGCTGCCAGGAGCCTGAATCCGTCACGCTCCTCTCTTGCCTAATCAGCCCTCATCCTGGAGATGGAAGGGATAGGAGGAACACAGCCCTCGGCTCAGCCCTCACTAGCACGTCACCGCGCACGCGCCAAGTCACTTCCCCGTCGTAAATGTGTTTTACAGCCGGGCGTGGTGGCACATGCTTGTAATCCCAGTACTTGGGAGGCTGAGACCAGAGGATCTGGGTTCATGGCCAGCCTCAGCTATTTAGTGAGGCCCTCTGCAACCTAGTGAGACCCTGTTTCAAAAATAAAGAATAAAAAAAATAGGGTTTGGGGTGTAGCTCAGAGGTAGAATGCCCCTGTGTAGCTCAGAGGTAGAATACCCCTGGGTTTAATCCCCAATATCAAAATAACAATAATAATAATAATAATAATAATAATAATAGAGCATGTTCTGCTGTTCTCTGGAATAAAAAGAGCTCAGGATGCCTTCTGTCTCTACCCTGACTTCTGTCTTTATTTCTTGACCTGCACAGCCCTGTGGGGACACACCGCCTTGCCTCCCGAATCTCCTACAAGCTCCTTCTGTCCTGGTTTTAGCACAAAACCCCACCTGGAATTGAGGGGACTACACGTCTCCTGCCCTCTGAGCGCTCCTTTTCATCGCTGCAGATGTTTCCACTTGCACTAGGGACACAGACGCCGACCAGGTCAGGGGTCTTCGTCATGTCCGCTGTGCCCTTGCCTGCCGTGCCAGCTGCCAATGCCACTCAGCAGCTGTTCCTGCCCCCACGGGGTTACGGTGGGATCATATGAAGACTCCACTGCCTGGGTGCCCCGCGGATTAGCAAGCAGACAGATGGTCTTTCTCTGGAAACCTCAGCAAGTGGGAGGGTGACATCCTGGGCTCGGTCACCGTTGGCTCCCTCCCTGAGCCCAGTTGCAGGGGTGCTGCCAGCCCAGGTCCTGAGAGATACAAGGAGTATGCGTGGAGCGACTGTGATTCCCAGACCTCAGGATCCGCATGGCTGTCGGGGTCTAGAAGCTAACAAGCCTCTTCCATCAGAACACATTAGTCTTCAAGAGGCAAAGACCACTCAGAAAAGAAGGACAAGTTCCAGGGACTGTGGGTCTCGGGAGAGCTGATTCATTACAGAGCACAAATCCTTACAAGTGCGGGAAACACTCTCAGGGGCCCAAATCCTTAGACCCAGAGCCAGAGGCAGGATGCATTTAAACTCTACCAGCTGGGAATGGGCTGGAGGAGAGGGGAGCCGCAGCTCAGCATGTCTCAGAATAATCTCAGGCCCAGCCACGTCCCCGCATCATAAGAAACAATTAAGGGCCCGCAGTTGGAAAGAGCAGGAAAGGGCACTGCCTGGGAGGGCAGGTCTGCACGGGGAGCGCCACCGGTGTCCTTGAGTCTTAAGTGGGCTGAAAGTGACCATGCATACGAAATCAGCTATTCAGATTCTTCAGGAGAGACAGTGATAGACTGTTCTTCATGGCAGCTCTTGCCTAGGAAAGGAGCCCCGGGGATACGACTGGGGCTGTGAGCTTGGAGGAAGTGCCAGATCGTTACATAAAACAGGTGTTACTTATCCACGGAGGAGCCAAGTGAATTTTTGCCAGGGCCACTGATGGGAAGACTGGCAAGGCACAAAATCAGGATCAAACCCAACCCAACGGACTGTCAGGATGTGCTCCCTGGAGAGGGGGACCCAAGGAGACTGGCTGGAGCCCAGAGGAGCAGGTGGAGGCAAAGACAGACAGGGAACGTGGAGAAACTGAGCCTCTAAGTGATTTTGTATCAGGATTGCATAGTATGACCTTCCTGCACAAAAAGAAGAACAGGGACCTACGCAGAGACAGCAGAATCTCGAGGGAGCTCGGAACCTGAGTCAACAATCACTAGAAGACTAAGGCCTGCCACACGCTGCTCAAAAGGGCAGCCCACCCGGGATTCGTAGGGCAGTGAAATTATTCCATATGGTAGCGTGAAGGTGCCCACATGACATTATGCCCTGGTCAAAACCCACAGAACCGTACCACACAGAGTGACCCTATTGGAAGCTGTAGATTTTCCTTACTCCTAACATAGCAGTACTGGTTCATCAGTTGTAACAAAATGCACCGTACCAGTGCGAGATGTGAATAAGCCATATGGGAACTCGGGATGCTCTGCTCAATTTTCCTGAAAGCTGCTGTAGGAAATAATCTGTTAATTAAAAAGGAAAAAAAATAAAAGGCAGCCTTAAAAGAATCAAGGGGACTCCACTGATCTCTTGAATCTAGCTCTTCAACCTGACAAGGCTACTCGAAACATAAGTGGGTCTTCCTAATCTAGCAACCCTGAACCACCTAATTGCCCCAAGATAAACTGGAGTCACCCCATCTCGTTAGGAAAACCGTCCCACATTTGGATGCTGGCACTTTATTTTCTTTTAGATTCCAGGATCATTATATTAAGATTTAGCATTTGTATTTCCCTGCTTGATGAAGAACCTCATTGACCTACTATTACTATCTTGCTGTTGGATAGGCAGTACTCAAGAAGTTGCTTTCACAAATAACGGCATCATTTTTTCATTTTCCAGAAGAATACAGAACTCTTCGCCCAACTCATAGGGATTCCTCTTAGCAAATATCTTGTTACAGCAATACCTTGTCATTCCACTTTGCATTTGGAATCATAAGCAAGACTAAATAAAAATTTAGCAAGATTTCTCAAAGCCTCACAATGTCCTTTCTGTAGTCAACTCACAAACACACATATGACCCAGCTTGGCCCTCATCTGCTGAAAATAATTAGAGATAAACAAAAGTCCTATCTTATGTCACTGGCAATTTTCTCTCAGTGAATATCTCTAAGTGGTTTTATTTTTGCTAAACCATGGTTATGTGCAAATTCCTGGTTTTATTTCTCTGCTCCTGAGTTTCAGTCATACCAAGCAATTTGCCCCTCTGGCTGTCTCCTGACCTGGGGGCTGGGGGAGGTGTCTTAGTGCCTGCAGACGGCCCACAGCAGAGCAAGTAGGTGAAGATCTGACAATACGATCCCCTCGGCCCAAAGCTGGTGAAGAGATGCAGCCCTCTGGGAGGTGTGACAAATGATCCGGAGCTACAGGGGACCCCAGAGCAGAGTGACACAGTCCCACCCAACTGTGGCCTGGAGACCAGAGCATCATGGGCTCTGGGAGCAGTCCTCAGGGACTTGCCCACCCCCATGAACGTGATAGTGGGCATGCTTCCTGTTCACAGTCTCCATGGACTGGCTGGCTGGCTGGCTGGCTGGTGGATGCACTCAAGCCTGGGGGTTGTTGCAATAGTTTAACTTCACAGCATCTGAAGGCACAAAGCCCATCACCATGTCCACATCTGAAGACAAGGAATGAGAAAGTGTTAGAGTCTG
Source organism: Glis glis (assembly GCA_004027185.1). Classification (NCBI taxonomy): domain Eukaryota; kingdom Metazoa; phylum Chordata; class Mammalia; order Rodentia; family Gliridae; genus Glis; species Glis glis. Next base: position 27,085 of record PVJS01010412.1, on the reverse strand, counting down.
AATTTCATGCTTCCCCATCCAATTCACATGATGGAGCCCTGACTCCCAAGGTGAAGATCTTAGGAGGGGGGCCTTGGGGAGACGATCAGGTCCTGAGGCAGAGACCCCCTGAATTGGATTAAGGCCTTTATAAACGACACCCCAGAGAGCTCTCTCGCTCTGCTTCCTCTACCTGAGGATGTAGGGAGAAGTTTCCAGCCTGCAAGCTGGGAGAGGCTGGCACCCTGATCTTAGACTTGCAGGCTCCAGAACTGTGAGCCATTCCTGTTGTTTTTGTAAGCCACCTGTCAGAGGCACTTTCTCATAGCAACCTGAGTGGACCAAGACAGAGAAAGAGAGAGCAGAGAATTCTTTGTGAGACCTTGACTGTCTGTAATTGGCTCTGAAGATGGAGGAATGGACCACAGACTAGAAATGTTGGAAGCCTCTAGAATTTGGAAAAGGCAAGACAGTGAGTTCCTGTCTGGAGCCTCCAGGAGGGAAAGCCATCCTGCCTCTGCCCAGGAAGATCTGTATCAGATTTCTAGCTTGCAGACCTGTAAGAGAATAAGCATGTGTTGCTTTAAGCCATGAGGTGTGTGACCCCTTGTCACAGCAGCAATAGAAAACTCATACATATGGAGGGCCGTTTACCCAGCATGGGTCTTTGTGCAATCTCTGTCTATGGGTCCTCCTGCATTTTCTCATTCTTTTCTTCTAACAATCCTAGGAGATACCTATTTTCAAAGTGAAGAAACTGAGTCATAAAGAGGTTTTGCTAAGCATGGGTCTGTGGAGTCCACTGGCTTCCCACTGGGGGTTTTCAGCTAGAAAGAAGGGCAGGGGAGAGACTCACAGGCCGTCTCAGGGACCTTGATGCTTCAAGGCTAAGTGAGGAGCCAATGGGCGCTGTCTTTGTCTTATGTTGCTATAACACAACACCACAGACTGAGTAATTTATTTATTAGGGTTCTCAGGCTAGGAAGTCCAAGATCATGCACCAGCATCTGGGCCTTCTTGCTGCATCTTAATATGTCAGAGAGCATCATTAGGTGGCACAGAGCAAGCCTGGTGGCTTAGGTCTCTCCTCTTCTTCTTATAAAGCCACTAATCCCATTCTGGGGACCCCACCTTCATGACCTCATCTAATCCTAACCACTTCCCAATGCCCCACTTCCTAATACCATCAACATGAGAATTTGGGGGTTAAGTTTCCAATACATGGACTTCGGGGGGACACCCTCAAATGCTCGTTGAGGGGAAGAAGCCAGGCATGCAGAGCTTGAGCAGGTCCCTTGGGCGGAAGGCCCTGCCCCTGGCCCCGGTTCCCAGGGCTTCTCTTGCAGAACGTTTCTTCCTTTGCTGCCTGGTTCACCTCTGGGCCATGGGCTCACAGAAGAACCTCCCCCAGATCCCCTGGATCTCTACTTTCTGGTTCAGCAGACACCCATGGCTTGAGCTCAGCAGTGTCAAAGTCTAGACCCAGGAGACCAGGCTTCTTCCAGTCCCCACTCTGCTATGTGGCCACAATCTATGTGCACCTCATAGAGATGCCCCAGGTTCTGGATGAAGGATGCATCTGTTCAGCCTGCTGGCACACAGGAAGCCTGGGTCCTCCCAGAAAGCTTCGCCTTGGCCCTTGCAGTGACTCATGGAGATGGGGTGTTTTAGTCAGTTTTGCCATCACCGTAACCAAAAAAATCGGACAGACAACATAGAGGAGGAAAGGTTTATTTGGGCAGTTCATAGTTGGCTGACTTCAAGGCAGACATCATGGTGGCACTGTGTGTGACAGAGGACGGCAGTACATCTCACGGCAGTTGGAAAGCCAAGAGCAATAGGAAGCGACCAGGGTTGAGATAGTGCCCAAGGCCGTGTCCCCCAGTGACCTCCAGCCATGCCCCACTTGCCTAAATTACCACCCAGTAAATCCATTCAAATTACTAATCCTTTAATGGATTTATCCACTGATGAGATTAGAGCCCTGATTCAATTATTTCACTCCAAATATTGTTGCATTAGGGATATGCTTTCAACACATGAGCCTTTGGGGAGAAATTCTACACCCAAACCATAACATGGGGTAATTAATATTCTGTTCTGCTAATGAAGGTAACCAGTGAGGAAACTGCTCAGTTTTTCTCTTTGGAAAAAGAGTTTGAAGTTGCACTACTTTATTCCCCTTTATTTTTTGTGAAATTTTGAAAACTGTAAAATCATAAGAGAAAAAAATAAAAAGCTGGGAACCAAAATTCCCATTAGAATCTACCTAGAGGCTCCTTCTTTGTGAATTTTGAACTACTCTAGAGAATTACTTATTACCTAAAACCAGTAGAAGAAAAGCACATTTGCCTCCAGGTGATAAAGAGGGACCATGAGCAATATAAATAATGTACTCCTCCCCTTTTCTTCAGACACCACCCATTATTGAATAATGAAGGAGAGGAGACATAGTTCTGTGTTTGCAGAATAGGAAGGCATCACTGTCCATGGTGGGGAAGGGGGACTGGGGACAGGGGAGGGGAGAAGAAGGAAGAATCGCAACCTCACAGGTGGAAAGCACCTGTGAGAGGCACAGACAGGGTGCTCAGATGTCCAGGAATAGCTGTGCTGAAAACTAGAAAAAGTAATGTCACCTCCAGTGCTCCATCGGAACTGGAGCACTGAGAGAACGTGGCCTTGAATTTAGATGACAATCGATACAACACATTTCAGAAGACATTAATCGTGAGTGTGCAGTGTTCCAGTCCTTGCACGGTGGACCAGACATGGTTACGCCCTCAAGAAGCTCATGCCTAATGGGGAGAGAAGGCAAACTGCTTCATGGGCAGAGGCAGAACATCAGGGAGCCCGTCACTGCAATTTATTACATTAAGAGGTTAAATGAGAACACCATATGGTCATCTACGTGGGTGCCAGAAAGCATTCCCTAAAATCACACATCCACTTCTGATATAAATTTTAAGTAACCAGAGAGTAGAAATACATTTTGTAAAATTAAGGGTATCCATTAGGAACACCTAGCAAGCATCATACTTAGTAATAAATCATTAAACATTTCCATTAAAGTTAGAGTGGCAGATTGCCAAAAATGGCCATAAATCCATACCATCTGGGTGTGTACACTCTTTCATAGGGTGGCTTTGCCTCTCATGCCACTAAACAGTGGGGTCTTTGCCCTGTCTCCTGAAGTTGAGCAGACCCTGCAACATGGCCGGACAACGGAATTAGGGGAAGTGGTACTGTGTGTCTAAGCCAAAGGCCCTGCACTTTCTGCTCTCACCCCTTGGGAGAACCATGTAAAGTGACCTGAGCCAACCACCGCAGGCTGTGTGGCCACATGAAACAGACACGTGCTGTCCCAAATGAGGGCTGGTGCCAACTGGTAGGCATGTACGGGAGGCCACTCTGCCCTGGTCAAGCTGTGGATGGCTGCAGGCACACAAGGGATCCTGGGTGAGACCAGCAAAGAATAGCTCAGCTAAAACTCAGCCCAAACTGCCCACCCACTGAATGATAAATAAAGGTTAAACCACTGCCGTTTTAAGCCATTAAGTTCTGGGGCAATTTGCTGTGTGTATGTTGCTAGGACCATCATGTCAAACTGCAAAACAGACTGGGGGCCTTAAACAACAACAGTGATTATGGATGGCTGCGTTTCTGGAGACCAGAAGTCTGAAACCCAAGTGTTGGCAAGTTCCTTATGAAGGCTGGGAGGGGTGACCCATTCCAGGCCTCTCTCTTGGCTCTGGGATGGCCAAGTTCATGTGCACATGGCATACTGCCTGAATGTGTGTCTGTCCAAATGCCCCGATTTATAAAGGCACCAGTCAGATTGACTTGCAGCCTATTTAATGATCTCATTTTATTTAATTTTTGTACTTGTATTGGTGCAGTGTAGTCTCACATCCTAATGTAGTTCGGAGTGAGAGGGACACACATGCACACAGCACTTGATGAGTTCCCCCCCTTCCTGCCCATTTCCCCCTTTCCCCATTCATGATATTGAGATTGGCATTGGTAATTTCACATATGTACATAATGTCAATGGAAGTGTTTCCTTCACTAATTCTTCTACCACCACCACCTTACCCCTAAACCCCTTCTATCCCTCCACTGGGGTTACTCCTCCATTATCTAAAGTGCCTCTTGTACCAGGCATGGTGGCACATGCCTGTAATCCCAGTACTTGGGAGGCTGAGACAGGAGGACAGCAGGTTCAAAGCCAGCCTCAGCAACTTAGTGAGACCCTCCACAACTTAGTGAGACCCTGTTTCAAAATAAAGAATAAAATAGGGCTGGGGAGGAGAACCAAGAGTCGGAGCTCGGCCAGCAGGAAGACTGCATCTTGTAAAGAAAAGTAGGGCAGCCAAAACTCAACAAAACAATGAGAGAACCAAAGTGCAGCGGAATGCGAGGCAGTGGAAAGAGCGGAGGGCGGCAGGAGCTCAAAGCATTTCACCTGGTAAGCGGAGAGCAGAGACAAAGGCGCCATCTTGGCTGAGTCATGCCGACACCACAACTCCTGGAATCCTCCAGCAAAGAAACAGCTGATTCTTGTGAAACCAGTGATTATAGTCCACCATCAAAAGCAGTCGACATTGGACCACGATGAAGCCTAAGTCAAACCAGATCCACACCTACAACAGCGATGACTGCAAAGGGTGGGACGCAAGCCTCAGCTGCCACCAAGAAAGCAGCTCAGAGAGACATAGATGAGGCGGCCAAGCACAGGAGCAGCTCAACACCGAGAAAACAAGCAGGTGAAACACGGCCCCCTGGAGTAGCCTAGCACCGGAGCGAATACCACAGCACTGAGGACATGGACAGACAAGGCATGGCCTCCTGGAACTGCCCAATGAGAACACAGGTGAGTGAGATAAAAGGAGGCAGCGTGTCGCCAGCACTCCAAAACTCGGAACTCGGCCAGCGGGAAGACTGCTTCTTAACAAGAAAAGTGGGGCAGACAAAAGTCAACAAAACAAAGAGAGCCGAAGAGCAGCGGAGTGCGAGGCAGTGGACAGAGCGGGGGGCTAAACAGAACTCCACGCATTTCACCTGATAAGTGGAGAGTGGAGGCAAAAGCGCCATCCATGCGGGGCCACGCCTACACTGTGATTCTTGGAGACCAACAGCAAAGAGACAACAGATCCTTGTGAAACCAGCGACTATAGACCACCATTAAAACCAATCAACTCTGGAACATGATGAAGCCCAAGTCAATCCAGACCCACACCTACAATGACAGTGGTTTCAAGGGGTGGACCGTGAGCCTCTGCTCTCGCAATGAGTGCATTGAGGAGAGACAAAGAAGAGGTGGCCATACACAGGAGCAGCCCAACTCTGAAAACACGAGCTGGCGAGCCACGGCCCCCCATGAGCAGCCCAACACTGTCCTGGAACACCCCAGAACTGAGGATATAGGTAGATGAGACATGGCCCCCTCCCCAGCAGCCCAGCACTGAGAACACAGGTGGGTCAGCCCCCAGACCCACCCCCAGAGACCCTCCATGAACTGGGGCAGGTGAATCCTCGGCTCCACCCCTGGAGCCCCTGGCGTTGGGGACGTGGGGTGGGTGAGCCCTTGGCCCCACCCCTGGAGAAACCCTCCCCCACCCCGGCGCTGGGGACACAAGGCAGGTGAGCCCCTGGCCCTGCCCCCAGAGGCTCCCTGGCACTGGGGGCCTGAGGCAGACGAGCCCTTGGCCCTGCCCCCGGATACCCCACAGCGCTAGGGACACAGGGTAGGTGAGCCCCCGGCCCTGTCCTGGAGTACCCCAGTACTGAGGTCATGGAAGGATGAGCCATGACCCCGCACAGGAGGGACTCTAGACAGAGAGAGAAAAACCTCAGATGAGCGAAGAAGGGGAACTAACTGGGGGAGACAGGAGGGAAGGAGAGGGAAAAAAACTGGTGCATAGGATGGACACACACAAAGAGATCAAAGTCAACTACTATGCTGAAAACGGGAAGGAGGGAGGGGGAGGCAGAGGGGGTGGGAATTGGGGAGAGCTAATTGACCGATGAGCGCATGTATATATCAACCACCCTGAAATCCTTCAAGATGTATGATTGCAATGCACTAATAAAAAATAAATAAGGCTAAGGGTATAGCTTGGAGGTAGAATGCCCCTGGGTTCAATCCCCAGTACCACAAAAAAATACAATAAAATAAAGTCCCTCTTGTATCCCGATTACTCCCTAGTTTTTGCATATGAGAGAAAACATATGACCTTTTACTTTCTCTGCTGGCTAATCTCTTAACATAATGTTCTCCAGGTCCATCCATTTTCCTGCAAATGACATAATTTTGTTCTTCTTTATTGCTGAATAGAATTTCATTGTGTGTATATCCCATAATTTTGTAATCCATTCATCTATTGGTGGACACCTAGGTCGGTTCCATAATTTGGCTATTGTGAATTGTGCTGGTATAAACATGGATATGCATATATCACTATAATATTCTGATTTCAGTCCCAGATACCCAGTGGAGGTATAGCTGGATCAGTTTTCTGGATCCAGTTAGCTGGATCCAGTTTTCTGAGGAATCTCAACACTGATCTCCATTGGGGCTACTCTAATTTGCAATCTCACCAACAGTGTATAAGAATTTCCCCACATCCTTGCCATCATTAATTGCTTGATGACCTCATTTTAATTGGTTCCCTCTGCAAAGACCTTATCTCCAAATAGTCCCACTCTAAGTTACTAGGGGTTGGTATGTCAGCATGTGAATTTTAGGGGACACAAGTCACCCCAAACATTATACAACAATAGATGACTCATACAGTTGGGAGTAGGAATAATTGCTATTATTCACCTTTGTTCTAAAGGTTCTAGCTAAGATAATAAGGTAAGAACAAGAAGCAAAATGCTTAAATATCGGAAAGGCAAAGGTAAAATCATCATTATTGGAACACTGCCTCATTGTTAAGAGCTTTAACTGAAACACTATAAAACTCCTTAAGAAGAAAATTAAGATTCCTGCATACAACTTTAATATAGCTTTCAAAGCAGCTTTCCTTTATGTCAGAGATAACCAATTTGAATATATAATTTTTAAAACTATATTCACAAAAAGACTTGTATATGAGTGTTCATATGAGCTTTATTAATAATACAACAAAATATTATTTCTATCTCCAAATAGAAACAACACAAATATCCATCCAAAGTTGAATGTCTAAGTAGAGGTGTAGCCATACAATGATGGTTACATTCGATAATGTTTACAGCTGTGGTTTATTCATTTTTATATAAAGATATGTTCAGTGGAAGAATAAAATCCATCAAACCCGAACTTTATGTGGGTGCATTCCTTTTATTATATGTAAGTTACACTTCAAGAAGTAGCTTTTTAAAATTCCAATTTTATTAAAGTGATAAATCTAAAAATAAGAGATTAAAATGCCCAAAGAATATTTGGATGAATATTTTTATAACCTTATGGTAAAAGTAATTTAATTAACATGAAGGAGAAAAGCAAAGCCATAAATTAAAAGATTAAAAAATTTACATTATATAAAATATTTTAAATTACTGTATATCCAAGGGCACCATCAAAAAAGTTTTTAAAAAATGGGCAACAAGACTGGAGATGTAGCTCAGTGGTAGAGCATTTGCCTAGCCTGCACGTGGCTCTGCATTTGATCCCTAGTGCTGGAAAAAGCAAAAACAACCTTGAAACAGTGGCTACATATTTGACAAACAATGGGGTCCCTTCAAAAACTGTTCTAGGGTATGAAGTAGAAGGGAAAGTTTTTGAAATTACTGCAACTTAGGGTGTTCAAGAACTGAGAACCGAATTACACAGACCTTCCAAATGTTGACCCATTCCAATATACAGTATTTTTTAAACCATCTCTATTAGAATCACCACCCATCTCGTCCAGAAGGTAGTACGTGCTGGAAAGCTGTCAAAGACATGGTGGCCGACACCAGGGTTCCAAAATTTCAATTTTCACTTGAAAGCTCAAATTTTATCACTGCAGAAAAAGAAAAGAAAAGAAAAAGAAAAAAGAATAAATGTTGTCAGTTGTTGTCCTTGAAGTGACAAGCTTGCTTCATTCGTTTTTGAGAAAATGTCTAGCAAATACCCAAGTCTGAATAGCCGCGGTCTGTCTGTCAGTCATTCTTTGAAGTAAAAGTGGTGTTCCAAGGAGGAGGAAGTAGATTCAGCTCAGAACAGAGGCCACCACACAGGAGCGCTCCCACAGGAGTCGGTACCCAGAGCAGGTGGGGGCAGAAACGCTCGGCTCCCTTCCCGCGTTACCACGCACATCACGAAGACGTGTGAGGGCCGGGGTTTGATAAAATTAACGCTTTCTGCTGCTTTGCCAAAGGCATTCTTCACGGAAGCCGGTGTGTTCTTTCTCTTTACTGTGCGCAAACATCCCAGAGCGTAGTGTACGACCACTGCTTTGTATACTCAGCCACCACTGCTTCTGCACTGTAAGTACAAATGTCCACAGAGGGAGAGAGGACAAGGACATCTAAACATTATTATGAACAGAGTCTGACTCCTGCAGACTTCGCAGACGAGTCCCCGGGGCTCCCCGGGCCCTGCTTTGAGCCACACTGTGCAGCGCTACTCCCGGGGAATACCCAGAAGGTTGGTCAAAGAGGTTCTGTCAAGAGTGCTAATTTCAATAGTGTTTAAGGCAGTGAAAACTTGAAAAGAATCCAAGCGTGCCTCCGGAGGACCCTGATTAAATGTCTGTTCATCCATGCAGCGGGTGAACCCATCCATACACTGTGAAGTGGGTCTGGAGTCAGGGGCACCTGCTGGGAGGCAGAGGTTGCATCCAGAGGTGCTCCAGGCCATGCACTCAGGAAGGTAGCTGTAAGGAAGCAGGAGAATGGGGAACCAGCAAATGGTGCTGCAAGAGAGGCCTTGGCTCATCACAGAGACTGGATGGCCTTTCAGAGGAACTCAGGAGCAAGAGACAAGGCTTCTGTGCCCCCATTGGCCAGTCATGGATGGGGTGTGCCTGGGCAGGAGGCTCTGCGCTGCAAGCTGGGCTGGGCCCAGTGACTTGCAGATATCCAACAGCAGCCAGGGCGTGAGTGTCTCCTTACTAAAGGGTATTCTGGGCTGCATTCTATGGCATGCACTAAAAGCTCTCAAAAGAGATGAGGCAATCTTATAATGCTTAACGTAAAAAGATGTATTTAAGTGAAGTGCAAGTTTCCAGCATACGTTTATTTCCTGTACAAAGAAAATAAAAGAGAGAGTTGTCATGGAAAGGCCTTGAAAGATAAACAGTGAACTTCACAGTAATGATCTGTAATAGTAGCATTCAAGGGGAATGTCCTCTTTAAAAGCTTCTGGGTCCTTCCAAGTTCTTTAACAATGAGTATATATCACTTTTGTAACCATAAAAATATTTCCGGTCTCAAAAAACAGCCACAATGAAAGATGTGCAGCAGGAGCCATGGTGTCATGAGCCCAGATGAACTGTCACACATCAGCCGTCCAAACCCATCTCTTCACATGGAAGAGAACCTCACCAGAGAGGCAGTGGCCCCTTCCACATCATGCAGAAAGCCCCTGGGTCCCCGGGTCGCCAATCCTGTGCTCTTGATTCCCCAAAGGTATGCAAACAACTGAGACATGCCCATGGAGGGGGAGGGAGATGAGGAAACAGAGGTGTGGAGAGGTCCAGGTCCGAGGTGTCAGGACCGCAGGGGACAGCAAAGGGGGCTTTCTAAAGCAGGAACAGCTCAAGACAAGTGCAAGCAGCAAAACTGAGGGATGCTCTGGAATGAGAAAGCTGGTGTGTGGCTGGGCAAGTAAGGAAGGAGCGGGGAGAAACAGGGCTGGAAAGGTTGCATGGGCACAACTGGAGTGGAGAAGACCGTCCCAGTCGATGCCACAGGCTGGGAGGCATAGGGTCACTGGATGTTGCAATAATTCCGGGTTGGAAGTTGCACTCAGAAAAAGAGATCTAGCCACTCAGTTGCCCAGGGAGAAATATAAATGCAGAAATGTTAGTACAGGACAGAAGTGGAAAAACTAGTTCATGGATTTCGAGAAAAAGTATAGAATCCTTTAAAAAGGGGGAATCTTGACATCATTTTGGTGACATTGAGGAGTGACCTGCTCTTAGTGCTGCTGGATTCTATGTCCACTCAGAGCATAAAGATCAGTGTCAGGAAGTATTCCTTTGACCATCAATCTACTCAATCAACCCTTGGTATTTGTTGAGGACCTACACATGCCAGGCAGGTGACTGCTTATGTACAAAATCTGAGTAAGTGGCGCATTTCAGGCATCTCTAAATGGCCCGTGGAGGCAATTTGAGAAAACTCAAGCAGGAGGCTAAGAGATGGCAAAGTGTGGTCCTGAATGTGGAGAAGTTCTAAGAATTGTATTACTTCATCTTGCAACACAGTGATTTTTTTTTTTTTTGCAAAATTATTTCTCCAAAGATTCATGCCAGGAAGTGTAGGACCTCTAGCTCCTGACTCAGCTGGAGCAAGTGTGGTGGGGATGATGAAGCTTCATGGAGGTCACCAACTCAGCACCCAGGCCAGGGGAGCGCTGCACCAGCGGGGCACAGAGCCAGGGCCCCCAGCCACAGTCAGAGTGCTGGGGAAGAAGCCATACTGCGCTGCTCTGAGGGGAGAACACAGGGCAAACTCAGAGGCAGGCAGGCACTACTCTGTTAATTGCAAGCCCTCTGCCCAGGGCAGCCCTACCACTGGCTGGACAGCCCACTCCAGCGAGTCTACGGCTGCGCACAGAGCTCCTAGCCTGTGCTAGCCAGAACAATTCCCATTCTTGAATTTAGACCAACCAATATGTCAGAAAACCACACATCTAAGAAGCTGTAGTCCAGGCCAGGTGCTGACAAACGCAAGAGAGGGCTGAGAGCGTTTTAGGAGCAACAGAGAAGGACAGTGGGGTCTGGTGGTGGCGGGAGCTTCACGGAAGCTGTGGTGTTTCATCTGCGCCCTTGACCTATGTCGGTGACCCCAAGGGAAGGCGGATCTTGCAACAAGAGCTTCTGAAGTATGGGGTGGTTTTCCCTATTTCTGAGCACGAAATCGCTTTGATGGCACTCCCTAAGAAAGTGTGCTTGTGCATTGAGAGATGCCCTCCTCTCTTTTTCTCCCTCAACAATCCTTTCTGAAATCCAGGGCTGAATAAAGGTTCCCAAAACAGTGTTTTGGCCTGTCACCCCCAGATCAAAGTCCTGCCGTGACTCTGCATTTAGAGTTCTAAAAATCAATGGAACTAAGAAACATTCTCAGAAAAATGTGGGGGAGCCCTGCTGAAGCAGCCGCTGGGGAGGGGTGGGGACTGCCCAGACACGGGTCCTGTTGGAACCCAGGCAATGACGTCCAGGAGCCACTGGACTGCACGCAAGGTAGGCCTGGGTCTCCACCACGGCATCCCATGAGCCTGGGGGGGTTCTGTGTCCCTCTGGAAAGAGTGGCATCTGAGGGGGACATTGCCAAATGTGGAAGCTGTAGAGGGGGCCGGAAGGGTGAGGAGAGCCCACCCTGGGGTGGGAGCAACGAGAGAGAGTTTCCCTGAGAAGGGCCTGCAGGAGCTGGGGCCCAGGGAAGGGCTCCCCACGAAAGGGGAGTGGCCCCTTTGTCCTGGGAACAGAGGAAGGAACAGTAGATAAGAGCCACACAGAGCCGACTTGGGCTCAGCAAAGGGGGCTCACTGGGCCACGAGGTCAGCCTGCCCAGGAGTCACAAACACCTCGGTTCTTCCTCATATCCACCCACCTCAAATCTCTCGGAAGCAGGGGGAGGAGAAACAGTATGGAGGAGTCACTGCGCTCTGGCCGGTGTGCCGTGGACGCAAGGTGGTCGACACAGACACAGCACCCTGTCCTCATGAGTCAGGCTCAGCAAACAGCAGCACTCGGGCCAAATCTGCCCACTGTGTGTGTGTGTGTGTGTGTGTGTGTGTGTGTGTGTGTGTGTGTAAGTGGTTTAATCAGCACACACATGCTTGCTTGCTTACGTGTGGTCTACAGCTGCTTTGAGGCCACACCGCAGAACTGTGTAGATGCAACAAAGACGTGGCCCACATGCCTAGAACACACGCGTTCAGTGAGTGTGCTCCAGGGCAGCGAGTGAGCTGCCAGGATGCAGAGCACGGCGCCTCCACCGCCGGACTTGCTGACAACGAAAGGATCATGCATGTGGAGCACTCAACACGGCTCCTGCCACACCCTAGAGCCTGATCATTCATCAACATTGATTGTCGGGAAGAGGAGAAGGACTCATAGACTCGAAAGGAGCAGGAGGTGAGCAGCTACAAGGGGAAGGAGCGAAGGCTTCCTGGAAGAGGTGAGGTCTATGAGGATACCCTGAAGATTAAGCTGGTGGTAGCCAGGTGAGGTACAGTTCCAGGTAGAGGGAATCCTGCATGAGAGCCAGAGGGGAGATGAGTCATGGGACACTCCCGCAGGTTTTAGCACAACTAGAAGGGGCCTAGAGGAGGATGCTGAGGGGCGGTCAGAGCCGGAGAAGCCAGGACACATGAGGTCCATCCTGAGGCCAGCGGGAGCTCACAAGGGCTTCACAGCAAGCGTGTTATGCCACCTCCCATTGAGCTTGCGTCTCAGAAGTGCTCTCACTGCATGTGGAGTGTGTGTCAGAGGGACAGGCGTGGAGGGAGTCGAGACCAAGCAGCAGGCCATTAGGATGCTGGCTGGGAGACATATGATGGTGGTCTAGACATGGACTGTGGCAGTGAGGACCAAGAGCTGAAGGACACAGGGTCAGAGGAGCTTGAAGGGATGGAGATGGGGGTGGAAGGAGAAGAAGAGATCGAGGATGAGTCTCAGGTCCCAACTAGGCAAATGGATAGCAATGTGCATTCACCAAGGTGGGGCATAGGGGCCACCAGGCGGCTGGGCAGGGGGTGAGGGCAGACGTGGGTGGAGATCATCACATGGATGAGCAGGGAGCAAAAGGTACACCCGTCGGGGCGATGGCGGTGAGGGCAGAGGAGGCTCTGATGATAAGGGTGTGGGCAGGATCAAGGGGTGATAGAGATGGTGAAGTTGCCAGAAAACAGGAGTGGGTGGCTGGCAGCACCTTGATTCTTGAAGGCAAAGGGAACGTCCACCACCAGGTTCAGAGAGGGCAGCCACATGGAAGGGGAGACAAAACAAACCCCCGCCCTGAAGGGGAAACAGGAAGAACATGCCCAACTTCAGCCTCCTGTCGCCCCACAGCCCCCTGCAGCAGGCAGAGTGGGAGGGAGGGCTGGCTGGTGCATGCTGGTTGGCCTCCTGGACACTGAGTGGAGGGGGCACATGGAAGGGCAGCACAGAGCAGCCAGCAGACACGGTGACTCTGAGGTCCTAGGGGGCGTCCAGTGGGGCTAGAGTGCATAGCTGAATACAGGCACCTGGTGCTCAGGACAAAAGTCTGGGCTAAAGTCACGGAGAGCAGCCATCTCAGTCTGGATTTGAGACAGGCCTAGGAAGATCCCCAAAGGTGCCAGAGAGGAGCCACCATGACATGGGAGGGAAATCAGGAGAGCGTGGCTTCCCTGAGATACAGAGAAGAGGAAGGATGCTCCTCAGAGGGAAAGGGGGACTACATGGGGTGCTGGTGACAGGTGAAGCCAAGAAGAACCAAGTATTGTCCATGGACATAACAAAGGAGGTGTCACTGGTGAACTTCGCAAGGAGAATTTTGCCCACCCACCAGGGGAGGGAAGGTCTTGTTTGCACTCAGTTGCAGTGGGAGGTGAGCAAGGGTGGACATCACATGTGGTTTGGTTGGGGGAGGGGTGGTGGTGGCAGAATTGAATGACAAGGGAGGGTCCCTCTACATGCTGTAGGATGTGTCCCAGCGGGGAGTGTAGCATCAAGAATGAGGCTCCTGTCCTAGAGAGCTGAGCAGGGCAGATGTGGCCCCACAGATGCCTCTGCTTCTCCGCCCCAGCAAACTCCACAGCTTCTGGGGGTTTAATTCTGAATAAACCACTGGCATCTTGAGCAAGGGACAGCTGAACATCTCATCTGCCCCATGCTGGGGGAGCTGGAGGTGACAAGGGAGGTCCCTTTATGGGGCACAGAGAGGGTGGAAGTGGAACGGGACTGAATATGCAAACACAAGATTTTCCAGGCTGCGCCAAAACCCAAGTGTCACTAGGCTCTAAGAAGTGGTACGACCTTGAGGAAATCCCTTGGCCCTTCTGGGTCTCCCTCCAACTTTATGCATTAACTGCAGGTCGTAATACCCCGACCATAGTGTCACAGTGACACTTAGGTGGGCTGATATCTGTAGAGTGCCAGGAAAAGTCTTGCATATGAAGATGCACAATACATGTTAATTGCTTCTCCCACTCCATACGTATTTCTGGAAATGCTTGTCTTGCCTCTTCCATCAGCAAAGAAGATTTCAAACCTATAATCCCAAAGGAGATAACTAAGAACTGGGGTGGAGAAGAGTTCGCCCTTCTTCTAAGATAATAACATAAACAAGGGTCTCTTTTGGAAGGACATTTAAATCCGCAGTCATTGCCGACAAAGCTCTTTAATGATGCGTAGAACTACTACAACAACAACAACAACACAGGAAAGTGCATTAGTGGAGAGCATCCCACCTGGTATTTAAACTACAAATGGAATAAACCTTTTGTCAGGCTATTCAATCCTCGCTTCAATGTTTGTTTTAATTAGTTCAAACTCCAGGTACCTAAATTATCAGAGGAAAAAATTAAACCAAGTCTGCATGAAAAAAAAGAGTTCATCTAATAGCTAACAATGGAAGAGGGCATTCTATTTTTTCAGAATCTCTTAACTGTTCCAGTTTGACAGGAATTATATTATTGTCAACAGATTTGTTGCAAATTTATGAACCATTTTAACCTCTCTCTGTTGCACTGGGAACATTTTCTGGGAAAGAGTTTGAAGAGATTGTGCAAAGCAGATGCCTCGGTGGCGGGAGCTCCCCTCTGCTCCCCCGAGAGCTCCCGAGAGACGCTGCACTACAAACTTCGGAGAACCTCCCTGTGTCTGCTGATGGGACTGTACTATTAAGGACATTTGGAAGTCATCTTCATAATATAATAAATAGAATGAAGAGATTATCCGTGCCTATTGACCTATGAAAGTGAAGGAAATGATATGACCACAATAAAAAAAAGGAGAGGAAATAGTTTCCTTTATGGAAACATTTTTAAAATACTTTACATTCAATCACTGGCCAAAACACCCCAACATTATTAGTCAATGTCCTTTTCTTAACCGAAATTCACCTCTGGCATTCTGTAGAAGGCATAGCTGCATCCATTATAAACTGGTAGAAGAAAAAATACAAGAGCCCCACAGGCTGATGATGCTGGACTCTTAGGGCAGTAATCTTTGTCAGAGAACTCTAAAACCACAGGCTTATTTATCTCACTCTTGCTTTTGTTGCACGATGAGGCAAATTGAAACGTTTTCTTTCATCTATACATGTCATAATTTCACCTATGAGCATTGGGGATGGACATTAGAATATGATCACTTATCCAGTTAGTCCTTTCTTTTGTAGAACAAACGCTCTCAAGTTGAGCCTTCAAGCAATGATTAGACACTTTCTGTGTACAGTTTCTCTGACAGCATCTTTCTGTGGCAGAGTCCACCCAGTGAGCACTCAGGGAGCTGACAGGATGTCAACATCCTTTCCATGTTTTGATCTACGATATGGAGACTCAGTACCTTCTGTTCAAGTTTGCTGTGGACTTAAAACTGCTCTGAAACAAAGAAAATGACCAGGCATGGTGGTGCGTGCCTGTAATCCCAGTACGTG
Organism: Glis glis; assembly: GCA_004027185.1. Lineage (NCBI taxonomy): Eukaryota > Metazoa > Chordata > Mammalia > Rodentia > Gliridae > Glis > Glis glis. Next base: position 11,326 of record PVJS01010412.1, on the reverse strand, counting down.
GGAGGCTGAGACAGGATCACAGGTTCAAGGACAGCCTCAGCAATGTAGCAAGACTCTCAGCAACCTAGCAAGACCCTGTTTCAGAACAAACAAACAAAAAATAATAAAAAGGACTGGGGTGTAGCTTGGAGGTAGAGTGATCCTGGGTTCAATCCCAGAACCAGAAGAAGAAGAAGATGGAAGAGGAGGAGGAAGAGGAGGAGGAGGGGGGGAGGGGGAGGAGGAGGATGACAACGACGATGACGAAGAAGAGAAGAAGAAGAAGAAGAAGAAGAAGAAGAAGAAGAAGAAGAAGAAGAAGAAGAGGAAATGCCATGCATATACTCTATGGAACAGCATTTAATACCACTAGGTAAGCATTGGGTAAAATAGTTGCAATCTGAAAAAGCAAACATTCTGCGGATTTGAAGTCTACTGTGTACATGGGAACCTAGAGGTCAACTTCAGTTCACCTAGCAAGGTACCCGAAGGAGCCAGGTAATCTGGGAAAATGGTGATGTCTTTTCACCTCCAAATATCAGACAGGAATGATGAAGCCCAACAAGGCTGAGGTTGAAAAGGGGCAGGGAGTAATGGGTCTGCTACAGGTCTTGAGTTGTAACACAAGGATAATTTTGTGCTTTGAAAAGTTAGCTAGTCTGTGTATTTCTCTATAAAATACAACACTTCACAAAGAGAATGGGTTCCCCACTGACACCAGAACTTGTGACCTTGGAAAGAGATCATTCCACAGTTCCCAGTAATTCCTCCTGGCTGAGCACAGTGCTCTTCCTCCCACCCCACATGCACACAGGAGGGAGACCCGGCCGTCCTGGGGGGAGCGACAGATGAGACACAAATGGGATGGGGTCACTCTGGTCTTAGTAAGAAAACTAAGTGCTGTGAGGACTCAGAGATGATTTAGGGACATTCTTTTCTTTTCTCTTTTCTTCTTTTCTTTTCTTTTCTTTTCTTTTCTTTTCTTTTCTTCTCATGGTACCAGGGATTGAACCCAGGGGCATTCTAACTCTGAGCTACACCCCCAGCCCTATTTTTTATTCTTTATTTTGAAACCGGGTCTCACTAAGTTGCGGAGGGCCTCACTAAGTAGCTGAGACTGGCCGCGAACCCGGATCCTCCTGTCTCAGCCTCCCAGGTACTGGGATTACAAGCGTGCACCACCACGCCCAGCTTGGGGACATTATTTTCTGTGCCCTGGGGTCAGGGAAAGCTCTTTAGAAGGATGACTTTTGATTTTGTCTCTGAAAGAAGACTGGGGGTACAACAGATAAAATTGGGAGGAGGGGCAGAGTGGTTACATATATAAGCATATATTTATAGTTTTATGTATACGTATATTCATTCACATAAGTAAATAAATAGTATATAAGCATGAAAATATATAAAGCCTTTACTCTTGATAATATCCACTATTTAAAAAGACCCATGGGTCCTGTACAAAAATTAAAAATAATTTTAAAAGTAAAGAATGATTAGGTCATTTTCTCAGACCACAATGTAATAAAATTACAAATGTGTAATCATAAGGGAAGTAAGACATTTCAACCCTGTAGGTAACATTTGAGACCAGAGGAAACGAAATTGCAATTACAGAATGTTTGTATAATAATAACGGGAACTCTAAATGTAAAAACCTTATTTAGATGAAGTCATACTCTGATATAATTATTAAGTCCAAAAAGTTAAAAATATGCTTATCGTCCAACTGAAGAAATGAGAAAGACAGAAAAACCTGAGAACATCATGATAACAAAATTATTCAAGATAAAAGAGAAAATAATGAAGCTGGGATATATGGAAAAGCTCAAAACATTGATGGGTTCAAGCAATGCTTCTATTAAAAATAATAAGGCAGGCTACCCTCTGAAAATCTAATCAAGACAGTAATTGACAACAAAAGCACAACACTATGAGCGAGAAAAGGATAAAATCGCAAGTGTAGAGGTATGCCATAAAGAATCCTATGACAAGAGATTTTAAACTTTGAATGAAATAAATGATTTTTTAGGAAAAAAACACATAAACCAAAATCAATTGCAACAGAAGTTGAAAGCTCAGATAAGCCAAAATATTTTTATATACTTTTTGGCACTGGGGATTGAACCTAGACTCATTCTATTTCTGAGCATATTCCCAGCCCTTTTATTTTTTGGGTTTGAAACAGGGTCTCGCTAGGTTGCTGAGAGTCTCCCTACTTGCTCAGGCTGTCCTTGAACCTTCAATCTTCCTGTCTCAGCCTCCCAAGTTCTGGGATTACAGGCATGTGTTCAAAATAATTTAAAAATCTATCAAGAAGCTGAAAACCCAAATAAGCCAAAGAGAAAATTTAGATCTGTCAAGGACCTAGTTCCAAGGTTAAACCAACCAACCAACCAACCAACCAACCAACCAACCAACCAACCAACCTCTTCTTCCAAATGGATTTGTAAGTCCTATCAAACTCCCAAGATTTCTATGTGATTTTAACCATTCCAGGTCATAGAAACACATGGAAAATGTCCCAATTTATTTTCAACATAACAAAGCTACACATTGGCTATTCATTACTGCATAATGAATTACTGCAAAATTCAGTGGCTTTAAGCAACAAACATTTATTATCCCATATTTTTGTGGGGGTGGGGGGGGTACAGGCAGCAGCTCAGAAGTGCTTTAGGTGGGTGATCCAACACCAGAGATTCTCAGAAGACCACAGTCAGGAGGACAGCTAGGGCTACCTGGGGCCACAGTATAGAATTCCAAGTTTATATCCTCATGACCTTTGGCCAAGGCCTCTATTCTTTCCTGGTTGTTGGTGGGTGGACTCAGTTCCTCTCCATTGAAGGTTCTATAGGGCTGCTTGGCTACCCTCGTGACATGGCAACTAACCTCTCTCAGAATGAGTAATCTTAAAGTGAGAACAAGGGGAACCTGCAATGATTCTTAGGACCTCAGCTCAGAAGTCGCACGCTCACTCTCATTTCTGCCTCCTTCTATTCATTAAAAGGGAACCACTGAGTCCAGCCCCTATTTAAGGGGGGATAAATTAAGTGTCACACCGTGAAGGAAGGTGTATCAAAGAATTTATGCATATAATTTAAAATAACAATATAGTCTGCCTGTTGGCCACGAATTATTTACATTTCTCCCACATGTAAAATATGCTCACCTCTTCCCATCCAGCCCCAATCCATTCCTTAGAGCATTTGCTGTAAATCTGGGATGTTTTCATGTAAGTCAGGTCCACACTGAAGGAGGATTCTTGGGTACAGTTCCTTAAATACGGCTTTTCAAATACTCTTCTCTTGATTGAAGACCTGTGAGCAAAACTATTTGACTCTAACACGTCCAACAAACAAGAAATGGAGCAGGCCTGATAATAATTGTTGTGGATAGACTTGTTCACAAGGGGAAAACGGGAGGTACAATATCGATTTTTAAATCCATCCAGGCAAGCTGTGGACTTTTTGTTTGGGACTCAGTCCAAATCCTGCCTGGGCTCTAGACCTCCCTGCTGGACTCCTGGTCTTTTTGTGTCGGTTACCATCCCGCGGTGCACCAGAGGGGAAAAGAATGACGCAGACCCAAAGCAGATTTGAAGGGGGCAGGCCAGGGGACCTCACTCTATGGCGAAGGCCCCGCTGGACACTGGTCCACAGCTTTTATTCATTCTTGAGGGGGGAGATTGAGGTATGGAGGCTCCTGCATACGTGCAGTGCTAGAGAGGTAAAATTTAACTAGTATACGTGCAGCGAGGGCTAGAGGTTAATATTTAACTGGGCTGGCTGCAGAACAATTGTAGAGAGTAAAACCACAGAGGATGCACAGAAGATCCTTGAGACAATGTTTGACAAGTGGGATATTTGGGAATAGGCATCAGCAAGAGACACAGAAATGTTTACCTTGGAGGAAAAGGCTGCTTCCAACCAGCTCATCAGTCTGATCATGGCTTTCCATGACCCTTAGACCTTTCCGAGGCAAACATGAACCTGCTTCTGACAGTCACATTCTCCACATTTTTGCGAATAATACTTTCTTTTTCACAACTGGTGGTCTTGTTTGCACATGTAAAGTTTTCTTAGCCTGCTTCCTGACAGTGGAGCACTGGGGGTCCAAAGGCCTCTTTCATTTCCTATCATCTCTGCCCCTTTCAGTCCAAGCTAGTGGTATTTACACCTATATATTTCTTTGTAGAATTTGTGGGTTTCCCATAAATCTTATTGGAGATTCATTTCATTAGAAAGAAGCCATAGTCATAAATAGTGTCAAGACACATTCTTCTCTATTTGGGCTTCTGCTAAGGGACAGGTAGCTCCCTTCAGCTTCTTGGGAATACTGTTATTGGATCACTTTTTATTGGGGATATTGTTGGATTGGATTGCACAATTCTCTGAGGTACCACATTATATCTTTCTGAGGTCTAAACAAAGGATTTGGCAGTGATACCCTTGAACTCATCTGTACGTCAGTTCTCCTACGAGTGCTCCGAATTTGATCTTTACTTAGAAGCCATTTCTTAATTCCAGCACTGTTTGCCATCTAGAGAGCCTACGCAGCTTTAAAAATAGTCCTAGGTCCTTTAATGTTTATTGATCCTTCCTTTAGGTTGCACACCTGTCCTCTCACATTTTTACTTCTCACAGCAATGAGGAGCCGGTTGCATCGTTGTCACTCTAACCTTAGCTAGATCATCTGCTCCATTAGTCTACCTGCCACAGCGACAAGTCTTAGTGAACTTTCTGCCATTATATAACAACCACCCCTTTCCTCCAGTTTTCAGAAACAGTCCCCTCGCTTTCCTTTAAGCTCTGGCCCATATCAAAGGCCGTCTTGCTTCTACTTGTGGTTTCATCGGGCTTTTCACGCTGTCACTAACTCACCCAACAGTCTCCCGAATTCTCCCGATCGCACCGCCTGGTTCCGAAGCCACTCCCACAATTCAGCCTTTTGTTAAGACAGTGCCTACTCTTGGTACCAAAGTCTGAGTCAGTTAGTGTTGGATCAGAGGAGCAAGAGGAGCAGATGAAAGCCACTTGGACATCTGGAAAGGGACTTGACCCTTATTGTTGGTAGAAGTGGCTGACCAGTCTCTACGTCTGGTGGAGGAGCTTGATGTCCACAGGAAGGGTCGTGGGGAAGAGAAGATGTATGTAAAGTGGAGAGAAGCAGATACAAGCTGAGTCCATGAGCACAGGCTGGCTCAAACCTGAGAGGATAGAGCAGAGCTCACGTCAGCCCACGGCCTTGTCTCTTCATGAGATGGGTATCCTACAGGAGAAGCCGAGCTCCTGCAGAACAGAAGGAAACGCACACTGGCCCTGGAGTCAGAGAATCAGCAGAGGGCTCAGGGGACACTGAGGCATTGCAGGTCCAGTGCCTCTGCCAGGGAGGTGGGCCAGCATCTGAGGGACAGAGCTGGTAGCTCACCTGCCCTGAGCATCTCAGTGTGCAACGAACATGGCTGCGGCTTCATTAAATCTCACACGAAAATGCCTGTGGCCCACCCCGGCTCAAAACTACTAGGGGAGGGAATTCGGGGAAATTCAGTTCAGCCTGGCCACCTCGACATATTATAAAGCCGCACATTCCATCCCCAGTACTGCAATAAACAGACCTATAAATAAAGCCACACAGAAGTCCTCACACGAACCTGTGATATCAAGAGCACATGGTCCACCCCAAATAAAACTATAAACAAATATCACTGAGAAAGATAAAATCTAAAATATCAACTTTAAAATTATCAAGTGGGATAATTATAAGGTTATTACACGAATATGAAGAGTACTCCAGGACCAAGCAAAGTGTTTACTGCGATAGGCAGTTCAGTGTTAGGACATAATGCACACCTTTTTTTTTTCCACCCATAACATTGGCCAAATTATCTCCAAATTGATTTGGAAAAATAAATGAACGAAAATACATTTGCGAGGTTAAGTTAGTAATAATAGCCAGAAAGAGAGGTTAAGAGAAATGAGAAGGACTTAAATGATAAAAATCTCTAAAAAGATAAAGTTAGAGCTTCTGCTTCATGCTCAGGCATGCCTCCAGAAGGACTGGAACTGCTCTGTGAACCATCATTCCAAAAGCAACAGGGCACAGGCAGCATGGTGTCCCACGCTCGCTACACCCCAAGGAAGAGTCTTTGAAGCCATCGAGCCCCAAAGCTACCGAGCCAGCCGCGCCGCCATATCTAATCCCATCACCATCTACCATGAATGATGATCCCACTTTTTACTATTTTGGATCTGGAATGTTCCCTGAAGGCTCATGTGGCACTGTTGGGGGCCGTGGAACCTTTAAAAGGTGGGGCCTAGCAGGAGGAAGTGAGGTCACTGGGGGTGTGTCCTTGGAGGGCATACTGGGACCCTGGCCCCTCTGCTCTCTCTTCTGCTTCCTGACAGTTTTGCTCCACCGTCTGCTCCACCATGATGTTCTGCTTTGCCACAGGCCCCAAGGCAACATGGCCAAGTGATCATGGACCCAAACGTCCAAAACCATGAGCTGAAATAAATCCTTTCTCCTTTTAGGCTGATTTTCTCAGTTATTCTGTCACAGCAATTATAATCTAATATACAATTTAAACAGCTGCTCTACCTCTCTCTTTCTCCCCCATCCCTCTCTCTCTCTCTCTCTCTCTCTCTCTCTCCTGTGCCCATCCCACTCCAACATCATCCTTCATCCTTTGCCAGAACCTTCTCTCCCTGAGAGTCTTCTCCACAGCCATATTCTTCCAGCTCCACATCTTGGCCAAATGAGTGACATTGTATACATGCAGCTCCTTTTCGTATTTTATAGAAATTAGTCTACCTTCTTTTTTTAGATTCTAATTTTTGGTTTGTTTTGCAACGAATGAGTCATTGTATTGAAACACACTAGGAAAATATATGCAGTCATGTCACTGAGGGTGAGAGATGTCCCCATAATGCTTCATTTACAATTATTTGTCATCACAAAATTTGGTTTGATTCCCCCAGGTTTTCTTTACATGGGATTTCCAGGAAGACATTTGCAGCTCAAAGTTGCTTTTATATTTAGAGATAATTGATCAATAAAAATTATCCCCAAATCAAACATTCTAGGCTCTGGTGATTTCTTGTCCTTGGGGTGGTTGAGACTAGAAAAGCCACCTTGTGCCTACAATAGTGCCACAGCCCAGGAGCAGCGTCCCCAGAGCAAGTAGCTCACCGGGTCACTTGCCTGGGGAGGTCTGTGGAGGAGAGGTTGCAGTACTGGTTGGGTTAATTCTCAGAACAGAGAAGAGCAGCAGGAAGCTCTTTCAAAGTGGTCCTCCATGGAGACCTTCACATCAAGACTGCATTTCTACTTTGCTCATTATTTCCATTTTCCAGGGGAAAATTCCTCTCCTTTGCAACATACGCTATTTTGGAAGATGCTGTTCAAAGCTATTCATTCATCCATCCTCTCATCCGTCAGTGTGACCAAGTGCCCATCGTGGGCACAGACCCACGGGCTGAGGACCTGTTGAACGCACCATCCCTGGCCCGCCCCTATAGTAGATCATTCCCCTTAAGGCTAAAATCAAGTGGCCTTGCGTGCGCGATCCTCTAAGAACTAGAGTGACAACACACTCTGGAGTAACCTACACTTTTCTCACTGACAAATGCTATCCAGGCCTCAGTTCCATGTACACATCCCTGGAGATTAGGTCTATTAATACTGCCTGAGGACACAGCCTGCGACTTCCTAAGAGCATTGCTTTCCTGCTGGGCAAAGAGTGCACTTAACGATCAAGGCCAGTGAGCAAGGCTGTGAGGGAAGAAGGAACCGTGTTTAAGATCAGAGATCAGGGGATGCCGGGGAAACCTCCCTGCTGTGTGCGCTGGTGAACCAGTGCCCCCATGTCTGGGTGAGATCCTCTTCTTGCAGAGCCCACGTGGGGGCAGCTTTCCCTGTAGGCTTCGGAACCACCTCTGAGGAGCCTCCTGACACAGAGGCCATGACCCCAAAAGTCCTGTCATATGACCAGGGAGAGATGAACCTGCCAGAGCCCTGCGGAAGACCGTCAAAGGAACACAGGAGTCAAAGGACGCAAGTTCCGATGAAGGTGAGGGGCATGGCCCTGGCTGGCACCGACCTGAACAGCTGTCCTCCGACAGCCAGGGCTGGGCTGGTCCACGGCTCTACCCAGTGGGCTCAGACCTTGAAGCCGAACCGCCCTCAGGCAAGCGAGCTTGAGCAGGGCAGAGGGGAAGAACTGGAGGCTGGACCGTGACTTGGGAAGATGAAAGGCTCTGCACCAGGAAGTCCAGCGTGCTTCCCTGGGTGCGTGGAGTTGCCTGGGGATTTGTGCAGCATCTGAAACAGAGGAGAAGACTTTGTCCAATGTATAGCCCTTGGTAAGACTCGCTTCACCTGTCAAGGTAGAGCAGGGCTCACTACAGACATGTTATACATTCGAGAATTCATTTCTGAGGAACTGAAAATCTTTTTTTTTCTTTTTTTGCGGCACTGGGGATTGAACCCAGGGGCATTCTACCTCTGAGCTACACCCCAAGCCCTATTTCTTATCCTTTATTTTGAAACAGGGTCACACTAAGTTGCAGAGGGCCTCACTAAGTAGCTGAGGCTGGCTGCGAACCCAGATCCTCTGGTCTCAGCCTCCCAAGTACTGGGATTACAAGCATGCGCCACCACACCCAGCTCTAAAAATCTTATTAATAAGAAGTTCAACTGGGTGTGGTGGCACATGCCTGTAATCCCAGTACTTGGAAGGCTGAGACAGGAGGATCACAGATTCGAGGTCAGCTTCATCAATTGAATGAGACCCTCAGCAACTTAGTGAGACCCTCTTCCAAAATAAAAAAGGGTTGGGGCTATAGCTCAGAAGTAAGAATGCCCCTGGGTTCAATCCCCAGTCCCCAAAGAAAAAAAAGAAGAAGTTGAGATAGATAGCACTTGGGTGCCTCCAAGGTTAGTATATTGAGGTGAGAGCCACGTATCAGAGACCACATTTTGTGGGTAGTTTCCTTGTTAGTGCTGATGACATTGATTCCTGCTGATTTTTTTTTAATTCTCATAACTCAGTGTGATACTTTTACTCATTCAGCAATTATTTGAGCACTTAACATATAAAGAGTTAGTAATGAGGCGCTAAGGAGAGCCCCCAAATGCTAATGTCATTGAAAGTCAAGTCTGAAGAGTGCTGAACCAATGAACCAATTTTTTTTTTTTTTTTGTACTGGAGATTGACCCCAGGGGCATTCTACCTCCAAGCTGTAACCCCAGCTCTTTTTTAGTTTGAAACAGGGTCTCGCTAAGTTGCTGAGGTTCTCACTAAAGTGCTGAGGCTGGCCTTGAATATGTGATCTTCTGGTCTCAGCCTCCCAAGTCCTGGGATTACAGGGGTGTGCCACCATGCCTGGCTAGAATGTTGAACCAATTCTTTGTGGGAGTGGAGTTGGGGTGAGGCACCCCTCGAGCGGTGTTGTACCAGGGCCCATCCTAGTTTTGGACTGAGTATGGAGGAGGTGATGGGCACTGTGTGAAGGACATAAATAGGGAGGCGTGTGGGCACAGGAGGGCAGTATGAGCCTCGGTAAGGAACCGGGCAATGCGGCTCTGTAGACAGGCAGACCGGCTTGCAGGATGCAGGGGCCATGGATGGGGCATTGAACCCTGAGCCGGGATCCCCAACTTCTTGTCCTGAAAACAGCAGCCTGCTTCTTGGGGCCCTCTGCAGGCCCACACATGTCCTGCAGAGCAGCGGCGTGTTCAGGCCACGGGCTCCTTGCCTGCCCCAGGGCTGCTTGGGTTCTTATGTAAACAGAAGGCCTTCCTGTGAGCTAATCCGCATGGGTGAAGGAGTTCTGAAGTATGCACTGCAGGCTGCCCGCTCCTGCCCCCCAGTCCCAACTGTGCCTAAGCGGTGTGGCTGGCCATGGCACCCAGTATTTGTCCCGCTCTGGTAAGTCAGAGGAAGTCAGAGGCCCACCCTGTGGCCTCTCACATTTACCTTCTGACTCGGGCTGCCAGCCTTGGTCTTGGCCCAGGGTCCTCACTGAAGCGGAGCCTGAAACAGGTGGTTCTCGTCAGGAGTGATCTACGCACACCTGGAAGGAGACGAGGGAAGCAGCCCTCGCTGCTGGGCTCCGGGCCAGCGTCTAAGCCAGGTGGATCCCACTGCTGCCCAGCTGGAGGACCTCTAGGGCCATTCATGGACCCCATTCCTGGCCCCACAGAGCTCTGTCTTTCTATGCGTGAGCTGTTCACGACACACGGCTCCTCCTGAGACCCTGTGTGTGGGGCCCAGGCTCTGGGGAAGGGGAGAAGGAGGCTGAAATCCGCATTGGGCCTGTGCTGGGTGTGGCAACCAGAGGGAGAGCCCTACTCAAGGCAGTCGGCGCTGGGTGGAAGCGCCGGGTCCGCGCTCAGCTCACAGTCTGCCAGCGGATGTGACGGCACCTAATAAGCCAGAGAAATGGCTAGCGCTGCAAGGAGAGGAAGCAGGCTCGGCAGGCGGCCTTCCTGCGCAGCCGCGCTTTGTGAACAGCCATCACCAAAGCATCATGGGTACACGTGTGCATAGACACACTAACACACACATACAAACATATAGACATAGTGACCACACACAGACGCACTAGCACAAACATACACAAACGTATAGACACACACTGACCAGACACGTACACACACAAAGACACATACAGGCATACACAGACACACACTGACCAGCACACAGACACACTAACACACACATATGAACACATAGACACACACTGACCAGACACACACACACACACACAGGCATACACAGACACACACTGACCAGGAACACAGAAACACAAATACACACACCCACACTCAGTGACATATACTGACCACACAGACACACTAACACACACATACAAACATAAAAACACACACTGACCAGACACACACACACACACACACACACACACACACAAAGACATATAGGTACACACAGACACACACTTACCAGGCACACAAACACACACATACAAACACATAGACACACACTAACCAGACACACACACAGAGACACATACACAAAAACACATACAGGCACACACAGATACACACTGACCAGGAACACAGAAACACGAATACACACAGACACCCAAAGACAGACACTGACATACACTCACACACACTGACCAAACACAGTCACACAAACACACACATAGACATACACTGAGATATACACAGACATGTACTGACCAAACACACAGTCACACACACACATAGATACACACACACTGAGATACCAAGACACACACTTAGCAGACACACACACAAAGACCCACACAGAGACACACACTGAGCAGGCACACAGTAACACAAAGATACACATATAGACACA
>PVJS01010411.1:34931-48150 GCA_004027185.1 Glis glis | reverse complement strand
TTTTTTTTTTTTTTGCGGTACCTGGGATTGAGCCCAGGGGCGTTCTACCTCCGCGCTACACCCCCGGCCCTATTTTTTTATGCTTTATTTTGAAACCGGGTCTCACGAAGTTGCAGAGGGCCTGACTAGGTAGAGAGAGAGAGAGAGGAGAGAGAGAGAGAGAGAAAGAGAGAGAGAGAGAGAGAGAGAGATAGATCGCGCGTGCGTGCACGCATGCGCACTGAGATTGGCCGCAAACCCGGATCCTCCGGTCTCCGCCTCCCAAAGTACTGGGATTACAAGCGCGCGCCACTACACCCGGCTATTCCTTATTTTTGAAACAGGGTCTCACTAAGTTGCAGAGGGCCTCACTAAGTAGCTGAGGCTGGCCGCAAACTTACAATCCTCCTGTCTCAGCCTCCCAAGTACTGGGATTACAAGTGTGCGCCACCACACTCAGGTTTATCCAAAACTTAAGTGATTAATTTTTTCTTTTTTTTTCTTTTTTTGTGGTACTGGGGATTGAACCTAGGGCATTCTACCTCCAAGCTACATCCCCAACCCTATTTTTTATTCTTTATTTTGGAACAGGGTCTCACTAAGTTGTGGAGGGCCTCACTAAGTAGAGGAGGCTGGCCACGAACCTGGATCTCCTCCGGTTTCAGCCTCCCAAGTATTGGGATTACAAGTGTGCGCCACCATGCCCAGCTAATTTTTTTTTTTTTAGTGGTACTGGGGGTTGAACCCAGGGGCATTCTACCTCTGAGCTACAAGTCCAGCCCTATTTTATTTTTTAGTTTGAAATAGGGTCTCACTAAGTTGTGGAGGGCCTCGCTAAGTTGCTGAGACTGGTCACAAACCTACGATCCTGTTGTCTCAGCCTCTGTGTGTGCCACCATTCCCAGTTCCAAAATCTAACTATTAAATGAATGCTTTAAAATATTTAAATTTTTTGCATAAAGATGGTAAGAGAAGGTTTAGCTCGTGGTCTTCAGAAATAAACAATACTGTTAGCTCAAGTTAACACATCAGAATTTTTAAAATTTGTTGACACTTGTGTATGTTTGATGTTTTTATTTTTAGCTTTAAAAATAAATTAAAAAACTTAAATAGAATCATAAAGTATTTGTAGGACCCCTGAAACATATAGCACTTTTAGTATACAGTTTGAAGACCATGGCCTAGAAGTTAGCTTTCCTCTTTCTGTTGAATTGTTCAGCATTATTGCTGGCATTTAGTTTTGGATTTATTAGGTATAGGATCCATTAGTGGTTTACAACTGGTATTATTTGATTTTGATGGAGAAGTGACCATATGAATGTGATTCTTTTTTTCTTGAAATTGGAAGAAGGGGGAACTGAGTGTTGAATATGAGGTTTTGTTGGATCATAAATAATGTTTTTTCTAGGTATGTTATACATGAATAAGTGAATTGCCTGCACACTGCTTAGCACTAAATACTAGGCTTGTGCATACTTAATGTTGTGAAAGGTATTAGAGAAAATCCTAGTATGTAAAATCACGGGACACGTGAGACAAAGTTTTCATTGCTCAAAATGTTGAGAACGCTAGATAGAGCATCCTTTGAAGCTAGAGGAAATACGGACAGTAAAAATAATATGAACAACCATAATCCACCTAACGGTTACCAATTTATTGATTACCTTAAACCAGAGTCATGAATACCTGGTACCCATGCTGCCATCTTCTCCACCTCGTTCATGGAGGGTGTGGACTGTCTCTTAGGGTTCTCTGCCCTTCAGATCTTAAACTGTCTTAGAATATTACCCCCAGAGTACTCAAAACTGCAGGTTCCAGGTAGCACCCAAGATAAAACTTAATTATGAACCCTTGTGCCTAAATCTTACTCTTGCACCTTAAACATTTAGCTCTTTCTTTTTTGGTGCTAGGGATTGAACCCAGGATCTCATGCATGCTAAGCATGCACTCTACCACTGAGCTACACTTCCAATCCTGGTAGTTTTAGTTCTTTCTCCATTACTCTGCCAGTCAGAATGGAGAAAAGAACATTTTAAGGAAGTGATTCTTGTTTAAAAAGTGGTTGAATACTAAAATATTAATTTCACTGTTATTTGAGAACACTATTTATATCCAGGAACTTTGTAGAATAATATAATCATGAATATTTACCGGCACCTTCTATATACAAGGGACTTTTATGTTTCTTATAGACTTGTTTCACTTTAATTCTTTGAACACTCCTTTGATATGTAGAGATCAATAACTTTTTATTAGATGAGAAAACTGAGGACAAGAAAGTTTCTTAAAGTCTGTAAATATTTAGTGGAGCTGGAATTTAACTTGTAACATTTAAGCATACATTATGTAGCCTTGCTAATAAAGTATAGGAAAGTGAAAGAATTTAGGAACTTTTTAGAAATTTGCAAACAAAGGTATAAATTGTTGAGTTTGTAGAATACCAAAAAATACGAAAAAGTGTTATTGTAACTTTTCAATAGTTTTACAAAATAATAACTATTTCTGTAGATTGAGGAAAAGAAACAAAGAGAAGAAGCAGAGCGAGAGAGACTGAGAATTGCAGAAGAAAAAGAAGAAAAACGGCTTGCGGAGCAGAGAGCACGAATTCAGCAAGAATATGAGGAGGAACAGGAAAAGAAAAGGGAGAAGGAGGAGGAGGTGCATTATTTTTCCTACTCTAATGTATTATTTAGCTAAAAGTGAAATCTCTATTTTGACTTGAAAAGATGTTTGTTACTTATAAGGGAGAACAGTCTTGAAGTACATTTAGAAAATATCAGATTGGTATCCATTCACTGAATATTATTTTATTGAGGTTAAAAACTAATTTAAGAGAGAAATGATTTTTTTTTAGTCAGAATATATAGTCTAGCAAGGTGTGGTGGCACATACCTGTAATCCCAGCTATTGGGAGGCTGAGGCAGGAGGATCACAAATCCAAGGCCAACCTCAGCAACTTAGTAAGACCTGGTCTCAAAATAAAATGTGCTCGGGAAAGTTATAAGCTGACTGAAGTTGTTATAAAAGATGTATTTTAATAAGCAGAATATTTATTTACCAGTACTAGGGATTGAACTCGGGCGTTCTGCCTCTGAGCTACACCCTCATCCCTTTTGAAAAAATTTTTATTTTGAAACAGGGTTTCCCTGCATTGTTGAAAGCCTTGCTAAATTGCTGAAATTTGCCTTATACCTGCAATCCTCCTGTCTCAGCCTCCCAAATACTGGGATTACAGGCATGTGCAATTTCTTTGTTTCAAAGAGCACTATATCATCTACATCTTCAATTTTACCTTTATTTTAGGCAAATAAGGTAGCAAGCTTTTTAATATAGTCCAGAATTAATGTATAAAGTATATGTTTTTCTCTTTATTTTAAAGCAAAGGCTAAAAAATGAAGAGCTCATCCGGTTAGCTGAAGAAAGACGAAAAGAAGCAGAAAGAAAGAAGAAAGAAGAGGAAGAAAAACACAATTTGCAACTTCAGCACTACTATGAAAGAGAAAATATAATTGGGGAAGAAGCAAAGGTAAGTTTCAGGCAAAAATGTCAGTCAAGACCATATATTAACCTATGTTCACTGTGAGAGTTGTAGTGTTGTTAGGAAAGGGAGAAAGAGGAGGAGGTACTTGTGTTGCCCTGCTTTGTTGAGACTGGGTGCTATGTATTGAACTTTTCATGTGTGGTGCTAACACTAAGTTTCCTTTGTTCTTTCTGCCCAATGAACATAATGGGTTTACTTACCTTAGGCATTCTCAGTCTCATTCCTACGGGTTTCAGTGATGTAACCCAATAGTGTAGTTTATCAACTAGCACCCTGTACACTGTTTGTTCTAGCTCATGACAAAGCAGTGTTTGGAAGCTTCTATAACATCTCATCAAGTAATTTTATATCTATTCAGTTGTACTAATAAAAATATTGGGCTTGAGTTTTGTATGCCTGAAAATTTTTTATTTATCTGGTAATTCATTCTTACTCTGTTTTTTACCATTTTCCACTATAGATTGGAAATTTAAAAAGAAACTGGTGATTTGCCATAGACTGGTTTTGAAGTTCATGTTTCTGAGACAGAGGGTTGATGTTCAGGGTTTGGTGCATTTGAATCAGTTATTAGAGGTTTGTTTCTCTAGAAAGGTAATTGGCTATTATGAGGATCTAGTTCACATCCTTGCTTATATTTCTCAGTTACATTTAAAAATTTGTGCTGGGCGTGGTGGCGCATGCTTGTAATCCCAGTACTTGGGAGGCTGAGACTGGAGGATCTGGGTTCGCAGCCAGTCTCAGATACTTAGTGAGGCCCTCCGCAACTTAGTGAGACCCTGTTTTAAAATAGAGCAAAAAATAGGACTGGGAGGTAGAATGCCCCTGGGTTTAATCCCCAGTGCCACACACACACACACAAAAACTTGTGTGTATCACTGGGAGCTTGTTAGAAATGCACATTCCTGGGTTCCCACCTGCAAGGTATCTGAGGGAGGTCCAAGGATGTGTATTTTACAGCCATCCTTCATAGGGGTTCTGATGCAGTTGGCCTGGAGACCATACTTTAAAAAACCCCGTCTTATAAGTCTAGCCCATATAGTATAAGAAAATTTTCAGAAATTTAAATTTATGCAAACATTATTTCTTTAAGACAGGATTTACAAAAAAGATTCATTTAAACTGGTGGTGTATTTAGGATGTGGCTTGGTTATGCTGTCAGGAAGTAACTTACTTCATATAAACATGAACCATTTGGGATGGGCTCAGCTGTCTGTGTGGTTTCTCATCCCAGGGCTTCACAGTGACAGAAATGAAAAGTATTTATAGCTAGAATTTTGTTGAAAAATTGTTTAAAAGGGAACTTAAAAGTGAGGTCATTATTTTTTGTGTGTGGTGTTTTTGGAATGGTAGGCAATAGTTTCCTTTTTTTTTGTGGTACCGGGGATTGAACGCAGGGGCGTTCTACCTCCGCGCTACATCCCCGCCCTATTTTTTTATGCTTTATTTTTGAAACCGGGTCTCACGAAGTTGCGGAGGGCCTCACTAGGTAGAGAGAGAGAGGGAGAGAAAGAGAGAGACAGGGAGAGAAAGAGAGAGAGAGAGAGAGAGAGATTGCGCGCGCATGCACGCTGAGGTTGGCCGCGAACCTGGATCCTCCGGTCTCCGCCTCCCAAAGTACTGGGATTACAAGTGTGCGCCACCACGCCCGGCAATAGTTTTCATTCTTAGGATAAATATTGTTGTTCAGCCTTTAAAGTATTTAAATGTCATCTCATGAATTTTTTTTTAATTAAAAACTTTACTTTTTAGAGACCTTTTAGGTTCACAGCAAATTTGAACAGGAAATAGAGATATTTTTATTGTAAAATTCACCATTTAAGAATGAGTTATTTTCCACAATTGTATTTCTGCCAATTTCTTATGTTTAAGGAATATATAATTTCATGACTGTTGTAATTTAATTGTGAAGTACTGTAAAGTTTTACATCAGTTTTATATCATTTAATGGATTTTATCTCTTAATTCTGAAATTAGCATCACTAGCTGTCACTTTTTCATTTATGTATACCTGATATATATATTTTTGCCTGTGCTTCAGTTTTTATGTCACGATATTATTTTAGTTAGCTTGTATGTATATTTAGTTTTCTGAAACATTTTATCCTAACCTTAGAGTTACCATTTAATCAGGGATATTGAAATCTATTTATATTTATCATAACCAATATATCTGATTGTGTTAATTTAATTTCTGATTTCTTGTTTGGTTTTGCATGCTTGCTGGTTATTTGTTTTCTTTTTATGTGGACTGTGCTCTGTTTGCTTCATCCTCTTCACTGCCTGAGAAGGTTTATATTGTGTTCGTAATTCAGTTTGTCATTATTGAAAGATTTTAGAAAAACTTTCTCTCACATATATTTCTAGTTTTGTCAAAGTCAACAATGAAGCCAGTTTATGATTTTTCTGCCATGCAGAATGAAGACTTTAATACCCACACATGTATTCTGGTCTTTTTTAACCCAGATAATTATTTTTGCATTTTGTTAGGATGTGTATGTCTTCATATGAAATAGGATGTTGTTAGCTTTGAAACACACTATAAACTGAAATCTCATTTTATTTCCTTTGGAGACATAGAACCATGATCTGGAAGATGCCTTGATCTGTGATGGTCTTGGTGATGGGAGACCTAGATTTTAGAGGCTTTTTGTTATTTTTGTATTGTCCTATTTCCCTTTTATTATTTATATGTTTTCACTTTGGCTATGTCTTTTCAATACTTGGAACACTGTTGCTTTATTTGTTTGTTGTCTTTTTTAATCCTTATCTGAGAGTTATAATCTTTTAATTAGAATAACTACATTCATTTATTTTTATCACAATCATTACATTTGATCTTAAAATTGATTGAATTTCTGACTCTTATAAAAAGTATTTTATTATGAGCACTAACAATTCGAACTTCTTAAATGGTCTTGTATGTAACTATAGAATATATAGCTTATATGTATGTGTGTATATATGTTTTGTGTTTAATTTTTCAGCGCTTGCGACAGCCTTCTCCTGTAGTTCCTGCTCTTCAGAACAAAATTGCAAGCAAACTCCAAAGGCCTCCTTCAGTGGACAGCATCATAAGCTCCTTCATTCATGTATATGCTTTTGTTTTGTTTTCGTTAAGTTTTATTCAGTTATTTTGGATTGGGGGACTGAATGAGATTTTCTTATTCATCATATTTGGGTAGGTTAAAATTTTTTAGATCTGAAATATAGGTAATGTCTATATTAATTGGTCTGTTGCTGCAGTTGTAACTGATAGTGTTTGGTGCTCTAAAGTTTAATTCTTCTGAGAAACCATAATTTAGCAAAGGGTTTTTGTCAGGCTCCTCAAGAAGATATTTTCTTGAAAATTTATCTTCTAACTGGCTATAGTTATGCTTATGAAATTCCTTATATTTTGGGTGTAGTTACAATCCAAAGAGTAAGGAAAGTTATTTAGAAGGGTTGATGCGTGAAGAATCGGTAGGAATTGGCCATAAATAGAAGGAGGTTGGGCTTTCAGCACGCACGGAATCACCTCCATACAGGGCAGGATAAGCCACATGGAGAGTCCTGTGATGTGTGTGGCCTGATGATGCTGCGTGCTGAGGCAGCAGAGGGCTAGAGAACACATGCAGGGTATTGGAGGGAGGGTAAGGCCATGATGTTATTCTGTAGTCCCATGGGTTGGAAACAGACTAATACCAGAATAGGCAAAGATGTGTTTAAGAAAACATTGTCCTAAATCCCACCCTGTGAGAGTTTTATTCACATTGGCCTGTGGTAGAAAATGCATGGGACTTCATTGCAGATTAAGTAGAAGAATGGCAAGGCTACTTTTGTCTTGGGTGTTGATCTCTCAGGCCATAAAGATTGTAAACATGGAGACAAGATGCTTTTGCAGAAGACCAGATGTGAGACTTTGGGCACCTAAACAAAGGCTCTGACACAAATATCTGAGAAGGGGTGATAACTTCATGAAATATTTGAGACGCATAAATAGTGGTACTTATTGTCCGAATATGTGGTTAAGTAGGAATCAATGATAACTTTCAAGTTTCTGGTGAGGGTTATATAGAGTGGGCAGCTGAAAATATAAGTTGTGGCTGAGGAAGGAGATTTGGACTGGATTTGTAGTTTTGGAAGCCATTAATGCATTGTTGCTTATCAAATTAGTATCATTGTCTGGGAATAGTGTGTGGAGGGAGAAGTGAAGAGGCCCGAGGATGGAACAGTGGGGAATTAACAGTGTATAAGAGGCAGAGAAAGGAATGGAGAGAGAGAGAGAGAGAGAGAGAGAGAGAGAGAGAGAATGAGAGAGAATATGATATCAGTTGCTACTTGCCAGGTAAAAGAAGGACTTAAAATGGTCTCTGAGTGTGTCATTTGGGGATCACTTTGTGACTTTAGTGAGGGCAGTGTTGCTGAAGAGATGGGTATAAAAGCAAAGGCTAGTTGTATGCTGAGGAGTGAAATAAGTAGACCCCAGAAGCATGCATTTGTAATCTCTAACAAAGCTTGGCTGTGAAGGGAAAGAGAATGGGCAGTAGATAGTGAGGAAGGGTGAGATAAGAATGTTTTTTTAAAAGGTGGAGGTTTAATGCATAGGCTGAGAGAACGATGCCTGCAGAGAGGAAGAGGCTGGAGAAAAGAGGATACTTGGAGGAGGCAGGAATATACATGAAGTTTTGCATGCATGGACCCTTCCATTGTGATGAGAAGGGAAATTAGATATGAATGTGGGCAAGTTTTATAGGTAGATAGTGTGGAGTTTGGTTTTCTTTTTTTTTTTTTTCATTTTGGTACTGGGGATTGAACCCAGGGGCATTTTACCTCTGAGTGACACCCCCAGCTCTATTTTATTTTTATTTAGAAACAGGGTTTCATTAGGTTGATAAAAGTCTCACTATTTGCTGAGGCTGTCCTCGAACCTCTGATCCTCCTGTCTGAGCCTCCCAAGTACTGGGATTACAGGCGTGTGCCACCACACCTGGCATGGTTTTCTTTACATATAGGTAGAATTGCTCCTTTTAAGCTTCTGAGTAGAGAAGACATATTGAGCATATTTTTGTCATTATTGTTAAACAGGAAAGTTCCATGTCCAGGGCACAGTCTCCTCCAGTACCTGCCAGGAAAAATCAGCTCCGTGCAGAAGGTAGAGTTAACTGCTAAACTGTAATCTAGATTCTTTCTTTCTTTTATTCATTTTTATTTTGAAATAATTTATGGCCTTGCAGAAAGTATCAAAAATAGTAGAGAGGTGCTGTGCACCCTTCCCTTGGGGTCCCCCAGTGGTAACATCTTATGTAATACAATGTCACAGCCATGAAGTTGACCTTAATATGCTCTGCAGACAGACCTTCATCAGATTTTACTAGTTTTTATTATGTGTGTGTGGTTTTAGGCATTTTTGTCATGTGTAATTTGTGTAAACACCACTGCAGTCAGGGTTCAGAACTACTCCATCAGCACAAATGAATCCCCTGGTGCTGCCCTTCTTTTTTTTTTTTTGAAACAGGGTCTCACTAAGTTGTGGAGGGCCTCACTAAGTAACTAAGGCTGGCTGTGAACCTGTGATCCTCCTGTCTCAGCCTCCCAAGTACTGGGATTACAAGTGTGTGCCACCACGCCCGGCTTGGTGCTGCCCTTCTATAGGTGCACTCCCCTCTTCTCCTGCAAGAATCTCTCTCAACTTGAAGTTCCTATATTATCAGAAATGTGCTTGTGGATCCTAATGGTGTTCATAAATATGATCTGTATATATATAAAACATTATCTTTCATAAAAATGTCAGCATTTTAGTGTTATGGTAAATCAGATTGTGTTTCAGTGTTTAATCTTTTGTTCTTACACTTGTCTTGTTTTTTACTTATCAATGGGAATTTTTCTCCTTTGCAGAGGAGAAAAAAAATGTAATTATGGAATTATCAGAAATGAGAAAACAGCTTCGCAGTGAAGAGAGGCGTTTACAAGGACGATTGCTACACATGGACAGTGATGATGAAATTCATGTAAGGTAAGTTTAAAATGGCATTTTTTGTTTTTTCTAGAGTTCTTTTATCTTGTATCTCCTATCCAGTAATTCTATAGTTTTAGAACATGATTAATTCAGGTTACAGTCTCCTTACTTTCCCTTTCTTAGCCTTCTACAAAATTAGATGTGGAAATTTGGTCCTCAAAGGGGACAAAGATATGAGAATGGAAAATTTCAGGATTATAATAATCACAGACAACTGCATTTTAGAACTATTTTTTACATTTTCCTTCAATAATGTAATGCTTTCTGGAATACTTACTTTCTAACAAAATCACATACTACCAAACATATCTGATCATTTTTACTAGGAGGCTTTATAAACACTGCTTTCTGAAGCATTGTTCGTCAAATGGGAGTTTAGAGTCTTTTTAGTAAGTTGTGAAATCAGCATAGTGGGTAACTCCCACTTTTCTTTCTTTCCAAGTAAACTCTGTATTTTGGAATAATTTTAGATTATAGAAAAGTTGCAAGTGTAGTTACAGAGAGTTTCTGTATACCCTTCACTCAGTTTTTCCTATTGTTGACATCTTACATTACCAGGGCACATTTGTCACAACTACAAAGCTGATACATTACTGAACTGAAATATTACTGTTAACAAATTCCTTATTTTTTGGAATTCCCTAGTTTCCATTAATGTCCTGCCTCTGTTCTAGGGTCCAGTACAGGGTTTCACATTGCATTTAGTTGTCCTGTCAATTTCGCAGTCTCTGTTTGTGACTGTGAAAGTCTATAGAAGTATTGGCCAGCGAACCTGTAGAATGTCCCAGTCTGGATTTATCTGATGTTTTCTGATGGTCAGAGTTGGTAAAGGATTTTTCAAAAGAATAGCACCCTGTGCTATTTTCCTGTCACATCCTATCAGGGGTGCACAATATCACATGATATATGTGATGATATTAACCATCATCACTTGGTTAAAGTAGTGTTTGAGCCGGGCATGGTGGTGCACGCTTGTAATCCCAGTACTTGGGAGGCTGAGACCGGAGGATCTGGGCTCACGGCCAGCCTCAGCTACTTAGTGAGGCCCTCCGCAACTTAGTGAGACCCTGTTTCAAAATAAAGAATAAAAAATAGGGCTGGGGATATAGCTCAGAGGTAGAATGCCCCTGGGTTCAACCCCCAGTACTGCAAAAAAAAATAAATAAATAAAAGTAGTGTTTGCCATGTTTCTCCAACTGGAAAGTTAGGAGGAGGGGCTGGAATTAATTAAACTCCACCTCCTGAGGGGGAGCTACCAACATATATTATTTATTTATTTATTTAGTACTGGGGATTGACTCCAGAAGCATTCTACCTCTGAGCTACACCCCCAGTCCTATTTTATTTTATCTTTTTTGAAACAGGATCTTGCTAGGTCGATAAGAGTCTCACTCCTTGTTGAGGCTGTCCTCGAACCTGCGATCCTTCTGTCTCAGCCTCCCAAATACTGTGATTACAGACGTGCACCACCATGCCTGGCTCTATATTATTTAGAATTCTCCTGTAAGAAAGATCTCTCTCCTTCTATTATTTATTTATTTAATTTATTTATTTTTTGTGGTACTGGAGATTGAACCCAGGGGCATTCTACCTATGAGCTACACTCTCAGCCCTAATTTTTATTATTTTGAAACAGGGTCTTGCTAAGTTGCTGAGATTGGTCTTGAACCTGTGATCTTCTTGTCTCAGCCTCCCAAGTACTAGGATTACAGGCTTCCATCACCATATCCGATCTCAAAGAGATTCTTCCAAAAATGCACATTTAATTCAGTATAATGGACTGTTGACATTTTATTCATTTTCATTAATAAACTGAAGTGTGTGCTCCCTTCTGGCAAGCCAGTATGATTTAAGAACGAGAAATGCCCGGGCGTGGTGGCGCACGTTTGTGTAATCCCAGTACTTGGGAGGCTGAGAACGGAGGATCACAAGTTCGTAGCCAGCCTCAGCTACTTAGTGAGGCCTCCGCAACTTAGTGACACCCTATTTCAAAATAAAGAATAATAATAATAAAAAAATAGGGCTGGGGGTATAGCTCAGAGGTAGAATGCCCCTGGGTTCAATCCCCAGTAAATGTTCCCTGGCAGAAAGGAAACTATGAGAGTAGGGAACTGCCTGTCGAGACCCCAGCTACTTCTATCTGTGAGCTTAAGGAAGATTTAATGATAAAAAGGTGAAGGAAGATATCTGAGCAAACTTTATATGACAATAGCTTAGAGCTGCATTTTCAAAGGGGAGGACTGCCATAGTGCTTAGTAAAGCAGCAGTAGATACTTTGGTTTTTATATTCAGGACTACAGTTATCATCCCCCATCCCTGTCCTTTCTTATCATCACGCCCCCAAAGCCCTAGCAGAAAACTCCTTTCCTATGCTACCTACCTATTATGTTAATTTCTTAGTTACCACAGGAATAGAGTGTCAATTTACTGATTAAGTATCAAGTTTCCTGAAAATGTTTTTGTAAAATCACTGTTGGGGATTCTGCACAATTCCTTTTATATTGAGCAGCACGTTAATACTATAGTTCTTTGTAAATTTTTCATTTAGGCTGAGGGGATGGTAATATTTACTGATCACCTAATTCACATCAGGTACCATGCTAGGTACTTTACATGATTTTTCTTTTTTTCCTGTACCAGGGATTAAACCCAGGGCATTCTACCTTTGGGCTACACCCCCAGCTCTATTTTTTATTCTTTATTTTGAAACAGGGTCTCACTAAGTTGCAGAGGCCTCTCTGAGTAGCTGAGGCTGGCCACGAACCCGGATCCTCCGGTCTCAGCCTCCCAAGTACTGGGATTACAAGTGTGTGCTACCACGCCTGGCTTACATGATTTTTCTTAATTCTCCTGCTTATAACATGACCATATCAGATAGACATTGCCTGCATTTTACAGATAATGAAATCAAACTGTTAATAAGTAGCAGAGCTGGCCTTTGTATCTCAGTTTCTCTGACCTCAAATACTATGCTCTTTCCACATGAACATTTTTTTTTTTGTGGTTCTGGGGATTGAACCCAGAGTCATTCTATCTCTGAGCTACATGCCCAGCCTATTTTTTATTCTTTATTTTATTTTATTTATTTTATTTTTTTATTTTTTTGCGGTACCGGGGATTGAACCCAGGGGCGTTCTGCCTCCACGCTACACCCCCGGCCCTATTTTTTTATACTTTATTTTGAAACCGGGTCTCATGAAGTTGCGGAGGGCCTCACTAGGTAGAGAGAGAGAGAGAAAGAGAGAGAGAGACAGGGAGAGAGAGAGAGAGAGAGAGAGAGCTGAGGCTGGCCGTGAACCCGGATCCTCCGGTCTCTGCCTCCCAAAGTACTGGGATTACAAGCGTGTGCAACCATGCTCGGCTTTATTTTATTTTATTTATTTATTTTTTTGTGGTACCGGGGATTGAACCCAGGGGCATTCTACCTCCGAGCTACACCCCCGGCCCTATTTTTCATCCTTTTTTTGAAACTGGGTCTCACGAAGTTGCGGAGGGCCTCACTAAGTAGCTGAGGCTGGCCACGGACCTGAATCCTCCGGTCTCCGCCTCCCAAGTACTGGGATTACAAGCATGTGCCACCATGCCCGGCTTGAGAACAAGGCTTTTAAATAAATTGAAATGATTATTAATGTCACAATTAAAAACATACACTTTCTTTTTTTTTTTTTTTTAGGTACTGGGGATTGAACCCAGGGGCATTCTAC
>PVJS01010411.1:0-34831 GCA_004027185.1 Glis glis | reverse complement strand
GAACCCGGATCCTCTGGTCTCTGCCTCCCAAAGTACTGGGATTACTAGAGTGCGCCACCACGCCCGGCACATTCTGCTCTTCTAATAAGGTGCCTTGCATCTGAGCATTTTGAAAAATTATAATCATACATAGAAAAATTATATTTTGTAAATATAAGATTTAAATCACAGAGATGTTAAAATACTTTTATATAATATACTGTGGTGAAAGATGTCAAATTTCTTTTATAGTGAATTAAATGTGAACTCAGGTTTTCTCTCCATCAAACAGGTTTGTCATGATTTTTCATTTATCTATAGGAAAAGAGAAAGGAATCCCATGGATATATTTGACATGGCCAGACATCGGGTGCAAGCTCCTGTCAGAAGACAGTCACCTAAGGGCTTAGATGCTACCACTTTTCAGAATATTCATGATTTTAATGAGCTGAAGGATAGAGGTAAGTGCATTCTGCTACTTTAAAGATGCAGTACGTGTCCTACCATATTCATTTAAAGACATGCATACTCCTTTTCTAAAGTAAAATTTCTTCTATAATATATATTCTAAGTTTGATGAATAAAATTTATGCGTACTCTAGATCTTCAGTTTGTCAATCTGGTAGATGAAGCTTTAGTTTTGGTAAAAGTTTTCTTTTGGAGGCTGCATAGCTGCTACATGCCAGTGTGTCTGGGATCAGGTAGACTGGTGTGATGAATGGAGTGTTGTGATTGATGGAGGATGGTGGTGGAAGATGAGCAGATGAGAAAGACTGAGTACTTAGAGGAAAAGCAGGACAATGCGGGCTCCTGAGAGAGGGCGCGCATGGATGGATCATGGAGGAGAGATCGTGAGATGGAAGAATCGGTGGCTGACTGCAAGTAGATCTTTTTAAGGGACAACAGGGTCAGGAGCCAATTAACTTGGGTGTGAGGACAGATGAGGAGACAGTAGGCGTAAGGCTGTGCTGGGAAGCAACATGGCAGGAAGGGGAGCAGAGGCGCTTCAGGAACTTGGCGGGAGGTAGTGTGAAGAGCTGTAGGAGGAAGGGGCTTAGGATCTCAGCCCTGCCTGAGTAGACAGGAGGAAATGTGGGGGGTTTGAATGAGGGGAGTTTACAGAAGATTTGATGTAGCCTCTTGGAATGAGAGAGAAATCTTAGGGAAGCAGGATGTCAAGGTATAGGAGTTCTGGGAGACCAAAAATGTGTGAGGAACCAAAATGCATGGCATATGTGATTGTTTCTTTTCTTTTCTTTTTCTTTGTTTTGTTTTGTTGTTGTACTGGGGATTGAACCCAGGGGAATTCTGCCTCTGAGCTACACCCTCAGCCCTATTTTATTTTTTATTTGGAAACAGGGTCTCACTAAGTTGCAGAGGGCCTTGCTAAGTTGCAGAGGCTGGCCATGAACCTGCGATCCTCCAGTCTCAGCCTCCCAGGTACTGGGATTACAAGTGTGCGCCACCATGCCCAGCTATATGTGATTGTTTCTTAAGGAGCATTTCACAGAGCCGGTGTTAGAGCACAGAAGGCAAATTGTTGGATGTGTGGTTATCCAGCAATTTCAGATTAAGCTAGGATTTCAGCTTCTTTTTGTTTTTAAAATTGTATGTATCTACTATAGAACGTTTCTTAAATACAGAAAGATAAAAAGAGTGGTCAAATCATGTATATTCAAACACCATTAACATTTTGGACGTTTTCTAGTCTTTCTGAGCATAGCTACAAAACAAAAATAAAAAAGACATAATTATGTTATTTAATTTTCTTTCATTTTTTTAACTTAGATTTACATATATCATCAATCACATATGCTAAAGCTATTTTTATGTTGTCATTTATTGATGTGTGTGTGTGTGTGTGTGTGTGTGTGTGTGTGTGTGTGTGTTTGTGTGTATGGTACCGGAGATTGAACTGAAGGGCATTCTACCTCTGAGCTATACCCTCAGCCCTATTTTTTAAAATTTTGAAATAGGGTCTCACTAAACTGCTGAGGGTCTAAGTCACTGAAGCTGGCCTTAAACCTGTGATCCTCTTGTCTCAGCCTCCCAAGTACTGGGATTACAGGTGTGCACCACCACGCCCAGCTTAATTATTACTTATGATCTGCTAGGCATGTTAAGCCTAGTCTTAGCATTTAGTCGGGGGACCTATGAGATCAAAACTGTTTTTATTGTAAACCAAGACATTGTTTTTTTTTCCATTCTCATTCTCTATGGCTGAGTAAAACTCTACTGTGTATATATATATCACATTTTCTTTATACATTCATTTGTTGATGGACACTTAGGCTGGTTCCATAATTTGGCTATTATGTATTGCGCTGCTATAAATATGGGTATGCATATATTGCTATAGAATGCTGACTTTAAATCTTTTGGATAAATACCCAGGATTGGTATATCTGGGTCATATGGTGGCTCCATTTCCTTCCTTCCTCCCACTTTTTTGGGGGGGAGGCTGGGGATTGAACCCAGGGGCTCTCTACCTCCAAGCTATACCCCCAGCCCTATTTTATTTTTATTTATTTATTTATTTATTTTTGCGGTACCGGGGATTGAACCCGGGAGCGTTCTACCTCTGCGCTACACCCTTGGCCCTATTTTTTTTATACTTTATTTTGAAACTGGGTCTCAAGAAGTTGCGGAGGGCCTCACTAGGTAGAGAGAGAGAGAGAGAGAGAGAGAGAGAGAGAGAGAGAGAGCCGAGGCTGGCCGCGAACCCAGATCCTCCGGTCTCCATCTCCCAAAGTACTGGGATTACAAGCGTGCGCCACCACGCCTGGCCTTTTATTTTTATTTTGAAACAAGGTTTCACTAGGTTGACCAGGGTCTTACTACTTGCTGAGGCTGTCCTCAAACTTGTGATCCTCCTGTCTCAGCCTCCCAAGTACCGAGACTGTACGTGAACGCCACCACACCCGGCTGGTGATTGCATTTCTGATCTCTTGATGAACTTCCATACTGACTTCTGTAGTATGTAGTGTGGGATTCTAATTCACAATCGCACTAACAATGTGTTCCTTTTTTCTCATATCCTCACCAGCATTTATTATTGTTTTCTTGATGATGGCCATTCTAACTGGAGTGAGATGAAATCTCTGTAGTTTTGATTGGTATTTCCCATTGCTAAAGATGTTGAACATTTTTTCCTATATTTCTTCTTTTGAGAAGTGTCTGTTTAGTTAGTTTGCCCATTTATTAACTGGGTTATTTATTTATTTATATTTTTAGTGATAAACTTTTGAGTTTTTTATATATTCTGGATATTAATTCACTGCCAGAAGAGTAACTGGCAAAGATTTTCTCCCATTCTGCAGGTTTTCTTCACATTCTTGTTTCCTTTGTGGTGCAGCTTGTTAATTTGATGCCATCTCATTTATTAATTCTTGGTATTATTTCCTGAGTTTTAGGAGTCCTATTGAGGAAGTCATTGCCTACCTATATGTTGGAGTGTTGATCTCATGTTTTCTTATACCAGTTGCAAAATTTCTTGTCTAATTCCTAGGTCTTTGATCCATTTTGAGATAACTTTTGTGCAGGTTGAGAGATAGGATTCTAGTGTTATTCTTCTACAAATGGTTATCCAGTTTTCCCAGCACCGTTTGTTGAAAAGGCTGTCTTTTCTCCAGCATGTTTTTGGCACCTTTGTCAAGGATCATATGACTGCATCTCTAGGTTTGTCTCTGTGCCTTCTATTCCATTGGTCTCTGTGTCTGTTTTTATGTGTCAGTATTATGTTGTTTTGGCCACTATAACTCTGTAGTATAATTTAAAATTGGGTTATTATGATGCCTCCAGCATTGGGTTTTTTTTCCTTTCTTAGAATTGCTTTAGCTATTATAGGTCTTTTATTCTTCCATATGAATTGAATTATAGGATTGTTTTTCTAGTTTTGTGAAGAATGTCATTGATTTTTTTTTTTTTGTAGCACTAGGAATTGAACCCAGGGGCATTCTACCTCTAAGCTACATGCCCAGCTCTATTTTATTTTTTATTTTGAAACAGGGTCTCGCTGGGTTGAAGAGGGCCTCACTAAGTAGTTGAGGCTGGCCACGAACCTGCGATCTTCTTGCCTCAGCCTCCCAAGTACTGGGATTACAAGCGTGCACCACCACGCCCGGTTCTGTCATTGCTATTTTGATGGGGATTGTATTGAATTTGTAAATCATTTTTTATAATATGGCCATTTTAACAATATTACTTCTTTTTTTTGCGGTACTGGGGATTGAACCCAGGGGCTTCTACCTCCAAGCTGCACCTCCAGCCCTATTTTTTGTTCTTTATTTTGAAACCAGGTCTCACTAAGTTGTGGAGGGCCTCGCTAAGTAGCTGAGGCTGGCTGCGAACCCGGATGCTCCGGTCTCAGCCTCCCAAGTACTGGGATTACAAGCATGCACCACCACGCCTCTCTTAACAATATTACTTCTGCCTATACATGAAACATGGGAGGTCTTCCATCTTCTAGAAGAGTCTTCAGTTTCTTTCTTCAGTGCTCTGTAATTTTCACTGTAGAAGTCTTTCACCTCCTTGGTTAGATTTATTACTAGATGTTTTATTTTTTTTGAGTCTATTATAAATGGA
The DNA here is from genome assembly GCA_004027185.1 of Glis glis. NCBI lineage: Eukaryota > Metazoa > Chordata > Mammalia > Rodentia > Gliridae > Glis > Glis glis. The sequence continues at coordinate 30,268 of PVJS01010411.1, read as the reverse complement.
ATTGTTTTCCTGATTTCTTTTTCAGTGGATTCATTATTGGTGTATAGAAAAGCTATTAATTTGTGTATGTCAATTTTGCATCTTGCTGCTTTGCTGGATTTGTTTATTAGCTGTAGAAGTCTTCTGGTGGAGCTTTGTGGATCTTCTAAGTTATAGGCTGGGATCATTATGTATATTCCAACAGTGTAATTAGTGGGCCAAAGGGAATAATATTTTCAAGGTACTTTATATGTGTGAACTATATTTTTATTCTTAAGATTTGAAAATTAATATTTAACATTTTGTTTCTGATCAGTTGATAATTCACCCAATTTTGGCAGAGGTGAGTTTTTAGACTATGATTTCTTCCAGTAATGACATCCCGCCTAAGTTCTAGCCAGTCTGCATTTATCTTGTTTTCTTCATGATATTTGAAAGGGATGAAATATTAGTTGGCCAGTAACATTTTTTTCCAGTGTACTTTAGGGACCATCAGTGATCCAGTGTCTCATGGTGTCTTGAGTCCTAGGCATGTGACTCGCGCCTTGGATAGACTGCATCCAGCTGCCCTGCTGGGGTGCAAGTGGCTTCCTGGGAATGGGGCAGGTGGTGACGGAGAGGAGTGCAGCAACACAAGCTGCTGCTTGCTTTGAGCCTTCCTTATAATGCTTATAAGTTTGTGAAAAGGCATTTACTAAAGAATATTAATTTTGTGTTCCTTGATTTTATGGCTATTTTAATGTCCTTTGACTTTGGTGATGCCCCACCATTTATTACACTTATTACTTATATTGATGCATCATTATCACTCAGAGTTCATAGTTTATACTACTGTTCATTCTTGATGTGTTCTGTCAGTATGGAAAAATGTATTATGACGTATTTCCACCATTGTACTATTATACAGATAGCTTCAGAGCCCTAAAAATCCTCCATGCTCCACCTGTTCATACCCTCCCAACTGTTACTCTGTGGCTATCATTACTGTCTCCAAAGTTTGATCTTTTCCAGAATGTCATATGGCTGGCCATGCTGTAGGTTAGCCTTTTTAGGTTGGCTTTTTTCACTTAGTATAGTATGCATTCAAGTTTCCTCCATGTCTTTTCATGGCTTGATAGCTCATTTCTTTTTAGTGCTGATTAGTATCCCATTATTTACTAATATTCCACAGTTTATCCATTCACCTCCTGAAGGATATCTTGGTTGCTTACATGTTAATTATAAAGAAAGCTGAGCCGGGCGTGGTGGCGCACGCTTGTAATCCCAGTACTTTGGGAGGTGGAGACCGGAGGATCCGGGTTCGTGGCCAGCCTCAGCTCTCTCTCTCTCTGTGTCTCTCTCTCTCTCTCTCTGTGTCTCTCTTCCTGTCTCTCTCTCTCTACTTAGTGAGGCCTCTGCAACCTCATGAGACCTGGTTTCAAAATAAAGCATAAAAAATAGGGCCGGGGGTGTAGCGCAGAGGTAGAATGCCCCTGGGTTCAACCCCCGGTACCGCAAAAAAAGAGAAAGCTGTTTGCAGATTTTTGCAGCTCAAATCTCATTTGAAAACAAGACTTAGTTACATAATGTATTGTCTTGCGCCAGACTCAGAAACACGAGTTGATCTGAAATTTATGTTCCCGGATCCTCCAAGAGATTATCACACCTTAGAGATTCAGCAGCAAGCCCTGCTAAGAGAGCAGCAGAGGAGGCTAAATAGAATAAAAATGCAGGAAGGTGCTGAAGGTAAGGAATAACCATTGCTAATTCATATAGTATCGGTGGGTTGGTTTTTTTAATACATCTTTTTTAATACATTGGTACAATGTAATTGTACATCATAATGAGGTTCAGAGTGATACTAACATACATGCACACGTTGCTTGATGTATTTCCCTTTGTATACCAGCCCCCCTTCCACTTTGGGTTGGTTTTTCAGTTTTCTTTCTGTCTCATATAGATTTTAAGCACAGGCAACCCCCCTCCCCCAGCTCCATGCTCACGTGGCCTCTTTGGTGTATAGTCCAAGAGTACTCTGATTGGCTCATTGGGGCTGGATATTCCTGCATGAGAGGGGCTCAGCTCAGCCATTCACTCTAGCCAGGAGGATTGAGAACTAGGAGCCAAAGGACGAGTGCTGAGTAAACTCATTTTCTTTCGTGCAATCATCCAATCAGTGGGTACTCATAGCATGCCTACTAGGAGCACAGATACTGACCTATTTCCTGGGGATACGGCGATGAATGAAACAGGATCCTCTCAAGGAGCAGTAGCCTATTTCATTAGTTAGATGTTAAATAAGATGATACTGCAAAGGAGAAATCTAGGGTCCCATGGGAGCATGTAACTGGGGATAGAAGGGCATGGATGGGCACTGAGGACAAAGTGGAGCTAGTGTGTCAGGAGCCCTGCTGATACCCGGCTGTGCTGCAAGGCCCCCACACTTGTATCTCATCTGTTTTGCCAGCCTTCAGGCTATTGAGGATGGTCAAAGAAAATGAGTCATAAAAACACAGCCTCATGTATGACTGTGTGATACAGAGTGACCCAAACACTGTGGTAAGTAGTCAGTACATCACCTGGAGAGAGGAGAATCTTCAAGCAGTCTTCAGCTTCCACACCCAGTGTGGTGGTGTTTTCTTTAGAAGTCTCAAATGAAGGTCTCATCTGTGGTATCTTGGCAATGTAGACTGATTAGGCCAAAAGCGGCCCCCAGGTGGATACAGGTGCATTTCAGTCCTGAGGGAATCTGCCCCACAGAACCACTCCCAAATTTCCAGCAAACACAACAGTGGTGTAATCCATGAGAATATGGTTTAATTGTAAACGTCACAAAGATGACTATAAAATATTTTGAGAAGGAATACAGGCTATCATTGGCAGCCTCTATATTCCTAGAGGAAGTATCTAAAAGGACAAAATGTGGAGGAACACATAGGAAGGCTGGTCAGATGGTAGAGGCTCTGGGATACGATCCAAAATCTTTGCCCCAGAATTAGGTACCTAGAATTTAACTTACTTGAATTCCCTGTTCAATTCCACTCCATAGCTTTCTGCAAAGACTATAGAAGTATGACAAAAGAGGGTAAAGAATCCTGTATTAATCCAGGCGTGGTGGCGCACGCTTGTAATCCCAGTACTTTGGGAGGCAGAGACCGGAGGATCCGTGTTCTCGGCCAGCCTCAGCGCGCGCTCGCGTGTGCTCTCTCTATCTCCCTCCCTCCCTCCCTCCCTGTCTCTCTCTACCTAGTGAGGCCCTCCACAACTTCATGAGACCCGGTTTCAAAATAAAGCATAAAAAAATAGGGCTGGGGGCGTAGCGCGGAGGTAGAACGCCCCTGGGTTCAATCCCCGGTACCGCAAAAAAAAAAAAAAGAGTAATTTCCAGTCGAGAGCTAGTTGTAAAAGATATTCTGAAATTTATTTATCAAATGTTTTCTAATCTTTTAACCTTGTTTTTGTTTTCCACTGACGACAGTTGACTTAGACGCCATCACAGGTAATCAAGTGCGACAGCACAGAATGGTAAGCAGCCCGCTCTCGTGTTTCAGGTTAGACGTTTGGGGCTAAAAACGTTAGGAATATGATAAATGAGTATTTCAGATTTTGAATTCTTCAGGAATATAGAGTTAAGAATTTAAATTTTGCTTCAGTGCAGTGGGTGGCTAGAGAAGTGTTAATAAAATTACTGTGTAGAAAAGATATATTTTAATGGATAAGATTTAGAACGGCTAATAGTAAAATTCTAGCACCTAAGCTGTTTGAGTTAGTTTTTTTTTTTTAGTTGTGTGGTTTGGGGCAGATTATTTAATCTCTCTAGGCTTCAGTTTCCTAATGTAAAATGAAGATCATACTACTTACCAGTGAGGGTATCTGTAAGTATTAATATTTGCAAGGCACTTACAGACAGGGTTGGCATATAACAAGTTCTATACAAATGTTATTAAAAATGAAATGCAAGGCTGGGCATGGTGGTGCATGCTTGTCATCCCAGTACTTGGGAGGCTGAGACCAGAGGATCTGGGTTCGCGGCCAGCCTCAGTTACTTAGTGAGGCCCTCTGCAACTTAGTGAGACCCTGCCCTGTTTCAAAATAAAGAATAAAAAATGTGACTGGGGGTGTATCCCGGAGGTAGAGTGCCCCTGGGTTCAATCCCACGTACTGCCAAAAAAAAAAAAAAAATGCAAGGGTTATGAGGATTAAGTGAGAAAAAATGTATGTGTGCATGCGTGTCCTTAAAGTAGGGCCTGGCCCATACTTTAAGCATTTGCTGTCATTAATATTAGCAGTAGTACGACTCTATAATGTTAGTAGTGGTGAGACCTATAAAGAAAATAAACAAGGTAAGGGGATACGGGGTGACATTTGTGCAAGAATAAAGGGAAGGGATGAGCTGTTTTCATTCAACAAATATTTGTGAAGCCGGTGTGGTGGCACGTGCCTGTAAGTAATCCCAGTCACTCAGGAGGATGGGGCAGAAGGATCCCAAATCTGAGGTCAGCCTGGGAACCTTAGTGAGACTCTGTCTCAAAGAATGAAAAGGGCTGGGGGTGTAATTTAGTGGCAGAATACTCTGGGTTCAATCCCCAGTACAACAAGAACACAAATATTTGTGGAATATTTTCTATGGACCAGAAACTTCCACATGCCCAGGATACAAGAGAGTAAAACATTCCTGCCCTCTGGGGGCTTACATTCTGGAAGGAGGGAGGGACAATAAAAACTCGTTAGTATATTAAGTCATGGTGCTGGCGGGAAGCTGAGAGCAGGGAGGCGGAGGAGCACTGTGGTAGGAGGACTTCCAGTTTGGAAAAATAGTAGGCATGGGAGCCTCAGGAGGTAATGTTTGATTAAGGTCTATAGGGAAGTAATCATTGAAACTATTGGGGTTATAGCTGGAGAAGAACATTCTAGACCGAGTCCTGAGAGGGGTTTTCCGATGTATATAAGGAGCAGGGGGATGGGGAGCTTTCAGCAAGGTGAGTGGGAGCAATGGGACACAGAGGTGACCGGCAAGGGGCATCCCCGGGTTTGCCCTTCACACCTGTGCAGGTGATGAGATGCTTCCGAAGTCTGCTAGCGGAGGAGTGGCACCATCGGTGTCTTGCTTTCGCTCAGGCGCTGCTGTCTGTTGAGAAGAGACTGAGTGTGGGTGGATTAGTGCACCCATCTCTGGCTGGGGCTGGAGTGGTGGGCGTGGTCTGAAGCGGCTTGGTTTCTTGTTAGTAGGAGACCTGATAGAATTTTTGGCATACTGAAGTGGGAGTATGAGAGAATTCAGAGATGGACTTGTTGGTTTTTGGCTGGAGCTATTAGAGGCGAAGAAACAGGAAAATCAAATTTAAGGGTTGAGAAGATCAGCAATTTAGTTTTGATATGGTAAGTGTGAGCTGCTTGCTAGACAAACACAGCTGCAAGTACACAGATGAGTGCAGGAGAAAAGATGGAGGTTGGAAAAACAAATTTAATCTTTTTAGCCCATTGTGATAAAGTTAGTATACTCCTCATTTTCTGCTTATGAAAGTAAGGTTCGGCTACGCTCTCACTTTCCCAGGGTTAGCAGTTAGTGGTGGTGCTCGATTTTTAACTCATGATGACGGTGAAAATGATGTTGCTAATAGCCGCCATTTATCACTCTAAATTCCACAAGATATGCTTACCCCTAAATTACAAATAGGAAACTGATAGTAAGGGCCTTTACCTCGCGCATAGTCACACAGCCACTAAGCACCAAAGCCCAAATCTGAACCCAAACCAGACTCCAGAGCTCTACTTATCCCACACCACACCCGAGACATCGGACACCGATTAGAAAGACTCTGCAGTTTTGTGGGTTTCTCCACATGTGGCAGTCATATTTCTCTGTGAAAAGATACTGAAATTTAACATCTGAGGTTTTGGTTAAAATCCTGGATTATTAACAGCAGATTTTTTTTCTTTTTTTGAGGTACTGGGGGTTGAACCCAGGGCATTCTACCTCCAAGCCATACCCCCCAGCCCTATTTTTTATTCTTTATTTTGAAACAGGGTCTCACCAAGTTGTGGAGGGCCTCACTAAGTAGCTGAGGCTGGCTGCAAACCCGGATCCTCCTGCCTCAGCCTCCCAAGTACTGGGATTATAAGCGTGCGCCACCACGCCCAGCTAACAGCAGATTTTTGCTGAGTAGAAGCTCAGCGTAAGCCAGCAGTTTCTCTTGGCTGGTAAAGCTAATAAAGCTTGGATTTCTGATCTTCCGAGAAACTGGATTATATAAAAAGTTATATGGGATGAAATTGGGGATGATTCTCATGAAGATAGGTGGACTTTAGGTGGACTTTGGTCAGTTCACCTATGTGAAGGACTGATTCAGAAGAGAGTGGCCAGTGTGTGAAGTACCGAGAAGAGCTGGTTGAGACCATTTGATCCAACTGCTGTGATTATCATCTTAATAGAACGTAGAGGCAGAATGAATGGGTGGTAAATTAAAAATGATAGGTAAGCCAGGCGTGGAGGCACACGCTTGTAATCCCAGTACTGGGGAGGCTGAGACTGGAGGATCCAGGTTCGCGGCCAGCCTCAGCTACTTAGTGAGGCCTCTACAACTTAGTGAGACCCTGTTTCAAAATAAAGAACAAAAAATAGGGCCGGGGGTGTAGCTCGGCGGTAGAATGTCCCTGGGTTCAGTCCCCAGTACCACAAAAAATAAAAAATAAAAATGACAGGTAGATTCAGTATATGGAAGAATTCAGTGTAAGAGAACTTTCTGACAATGCTGTACATGGGTGAAATTCACTGCTTTAAAGATTCATGGACATGCCATTGCTGAAGCAAAGCCCAGAAATCTAGTGGGGAGGTATTGTTGGACTTTAGGTTCCTTCTGACATATTAAATATTATTTTTTTTTGCAGTACTGGGGATTGAACCCAGGGGCGTTCTACCTCCAAGCTACACTCGCAGCCCTATTTTTTATTCTTTGTTTTAAAACAGGGTCTCACTAAGTTGCGGAGGGCCTCACTAAGTAGCTGAGGCTGGGCGCGAACCCAGATCCTCTGGTCTCAGCCTCCCAAGTACTGGGGTTATAAGCGTGCAGCACCACACCTGCCTCTAAAATATTATTCTTTACTGTGAAATTCTCTGTATATAAGTTTAAGTCACCTCTCATTTGAGAACTCATTATGCTAGCCCAGTGTTAGTATTTTTCCATACTATATGTGCTACAGTGTCTGTGCTCTGTCGTCATGACAATTGCTGTTGCATCTGGCTGTCATTATCTGAGGGCATGGCTCTCCTGACCAGGGGATTATACCAGAGCAGAAGCTCTTAATTCACCTTTGTATCCCCTGTTCTTAACACGGAGGAAAGAATAAATGCACCACACAGATTTATCAAAAGGATGAGTGAAGAGCCGGATGTGGTGGCGCACGCTTGTAATCCCAGTACTTGGGAGGCTGAGACAGGAGGATCGCAGGTTCACGGCCAGCCTCTGCAACTTAGTGAGACCTTGTTTCAAAATAAAGAATAAAAAATAGGGCTGGGCATGTAGCTCGGAGGTAGAATGTCCTGGGTTCAATCCCCAGTACTGCAATAAATAAATAAATAAATAAGTAAATAAATAATAAATAAATTGGATTTGTTGCCTCATATTTTCATCCACAGTAATATGATCCATTTATTTGACTTCAGCTACAAGAGAGCAATAAGGAGTGAATTTAGGGAGTAAATGTCTTTACTTGTCAGAATTTCAAGCCTGGAGAGATCAAATCTTTGTTGAATATTGTTATTGGTGAATTGTAATTGTACGTAATTGTAGGCTTCACTGTGATGTACTCACACCTGCACACAGAATGATTTGTCTACTTCATCCCCCATCTTCCTTTTCCCTCCATTTCTTCCTTTCACCCGATCCCCATCCTCTACTGCTCTCCGTTGTATTCCCCTCCCTCCCTTTTTCTCCAGCTTTTACAAATGAGAGAAAACACAAGGCTCTGACGAGTCAGGCGTATTTCTCTCAGCATGATGTCCTCCTGTTGCCTTGGCTTTCTTGGCTGGCTGTGTGCTGAGGCTTTCCAGTATTTTTCTGAGCACTGGAAGGTGGTATTAGGGGTGCGACAGTCCTACTTCCCCGTCTTCTTTTGCTCTTTGTGGGGACAGTGTGGAAACCCGTGCTGCTTCTTAGTACAGATTTGTTGTATTCTCATAAGGGACTAATAAAAATAGTTATTAACATATGTTTCGATTTTAGCCCACAGATGACACTAATGATTTCTTGAAAAATTCATTATTGGACTCTGATAGTGCTTTTATTGGTGAGTATATTTATTTTAGTTTGCTAGTGCTATATTTTTAAATTATTAAGCAATATTTATATTTCTTTTAAGTACTTTTCCCTGTACTTAAAAACAAAAGTACTATATTCTGTTGTGCAAGGTAAAAAAAAAAGGTAATACTCTATTTTACTGTTTTAATGAATAATTACCAAATATGACTTTTAAAGTTTTCAAAATCAGAATTACCAAAATATAAAAGTCATAGGAAGAGTATACACAATAGCCCCTACGGAAACGTTCATAACAGCTTTATGAACGGCCCAAACCCGAAGCCGTCCCAGGTGTCCCTTCAGCAGGTGAATGGGTAACTCGATGATACAGCCATACTATGGAACACTATGAGCAATAAAAAGAAACCACATATTCAAACACTTACTAATTTGGATGACTCTTTGGGGAAAATATGCTGAGCAAAAAAAGCCAACCTCAACATGTTATATCCTGTATGTGTGTTCACCACCATGAATGTGACTACCGTAGGACCCCGTAAAAGTGAAATCATATGGTCTTCATTCTTCTGTGGCTAGCTTATTTCACTAAGCATGGAGTCTTCAAGATTCATCCATACAGTAGCCTGTGTCGTGAGATTCCCTCTCCCCCCCTTTTAAAGCTGTACGTATTCCATTGTATGTGTGTACATGTTTTGCTTCATCTACTTACAAACACTTGTGTTGCTTCTATCTTTTGGCTATTGTGAATAATATTGCTATCAAAGTGGGTGTACATGTATCTATTCGAGTCATTGCTTGCAATTTTTTCAGGTATATACCCAGACTTGGAATTGCTGGATCATATGGCAATTCAGTTTTAATTGTGTGAAGAATTGCTGTCCACAGCTACACATGAATTCTACTTTCTCCACATCTACACAGACATGTTACTTTTTTTTGATAGTAACCTTCCTCACAGGTGGTATCCCATTGTGGTTTTGATTTGCATTTCCGTAGTGGTTAGTGACGTTGAACATCTTTCATGTGCTTACCAACAATTTGACAGCTCTTCAAACCCTTTGTTGACTTTTTAATCGTTTTCTGTTGTTTTAGGAGTTCCTTATTATATTTTCTAGATAATAACCTCTTATCAGATGTATTATTTGCAAATGTTTTCTCCACAGTGGGCTGCCTTTTCACTCTATAGATTGTGTATCCTCTGACATGTGGAAGTTTTTTTTTTTTTTTGCGGTACTGGGGATGGAACCCTGGGGCATTCTACCTTCGAGCTACACCCCCAGCCCTATTTTTTATTCTTTATTTTGAAACAGGGTCTCACTAAGTAGCAGAGGGCCTCACTAAGTAGCTGAGGCTGGCCTTGAACCTGCGATTCTCCAGTCTCAGCCTCCCAAGTACTGGGATTATGAGCGTGTGCTACCACACCCAGCCATGTGGAAGTTTTTAATAGTCTAGTTAATGTTTCCTTTTGTCTGTGCTTTTGGTGTCATATCCAAAATATCATTGCCAAATCTGATGTCATCAAGTTTTTCTCTTATTTTTTTTTCCTAAGAGTTTTTTAGCTTTTACATTTAGGTTACTAACAACAGAGTGTCAAAATACATGAGGCGGAAACTTACAGAACTATGGGCAGAAATAGATGAGCCCACTATTATGTTTGAAGACTTAATACCTCTATTAGAAGCAGACCTAGCATGCAGAAAATCAGTGAGGACATAGCTGAATTCAGTACCATCCACAAGGTAGAAAAAATGGACATCTATAGACTACTTCATTCAACAGCAGAACAGCACGATTTAGGCACACATGGAACATTCACCAAAGACCGACCACATTCTGGGCCATAAAACCACCTTAACAAACTTAAAAAGAGAGAAATCCAATGTCCACGCTTCGACCACAATGGGAGAAAAACAGAAGTAACAAAAAGATAGCTGGGGAATCCCCTAATGCTTGCCGATTAAACACCACACTTCTAAATAACACAGGGGTCAAAGCAAAGATAAATTACAAAATATTTTGAACTAAATTAAAGTGAAAATACAACTTACCAAATTTATGAGATGCAGCAAATATAATGCTAACAGGGAAATTTATAGCACTGAATAAGTATGGCAAATAGTAGAGGGAAAATAATAAAAATTAGAGCCAAAAAAAAAATCAATGAAATTTTAAACGAAATCAGTAGAGAAAATCAATGAAACCAAGAGCTCTTCTCTTTGAGATTAATAAAAGTGATAATGCTTGAGCCAAGCTAAGAAACAGAGAAGATACAAGTAACTAATAACAGAACTGAGAGGACATCACTACAGATCCCATGGACATTAAAAGGCCAAGGAGTACTGTGAACAACTCTGTACCTGAAAATTTGATAACCTAGATGAAATATAACACGTATTCATGGTAACTGCAAACTGAGAGGGCAACTTCCTCAACTTGATAAAATAACATCTACAAAAACAAAACAAAACAAAACAAAAATCATACCTAATTATGAGAAACTAGAACCTTTTCTCCTAAGATCAGGAACAAGGCAAGGATGTCCTCTCTTACCACTCCTTTATATTGTACTGGAAGTCCTAGGTGGTGCAATAAGGCAAGAAAAGGAAATTAAAGTTATACTGATTGAGAGGAAGAAATATAATTGTCTTTGTTCACTAACATGATTATCTGTAGAAAATCTGAAGAAATCAACCAAAAAACTCTAGGAACTAATAAGCAGTTATAGTAAGGTTGCAGGATACAAGGTTTAATACACATAGAAATTTTCCTGTATCTCAGCAGTGAATAAGTGAACTTGAAAATAGGTCCAGGTCCCCCCCCCCCAGTAAACAGTGCTGGAACAACTGGACATTCACATCTAAAAAATAAACATGTACCTTACATTCTTCACCAAAATTAATACAAAATGGATCACAGACCTAAATATAAAAAAAAAGAAAAAAATCTAGACAGGCCGGGCGTGGTGGCACAGGCTTGTAATCCTGGTACTTGGGAGGCGGAGACCCTGAGGCTATGTAAGAGGCGGTCCTGGTTCGTAGAAGATACATGCTAAAGTATTTAGGAATAAGTGGCACGATGCCTCCAAGTTACTAGTTTAGCAAAGCACCTCAACAATAGAAAACAAGCACCCCCAAAATATACAGAAATTGGCAAAATAACAAATGGTGATTCTAAGTACTTATTGTATGATTACAACTTTTCTCTAGCCTTACTTTTTTTTTTTTGTGGTAACTGGGGATTGAACCCAGGGGCATTCTACCTCCAAGCTACACCCCCAGCCCTATTTTTAATTGTTTATTTTGAAACAGGGTCTCACTAAGTTGCGGAGGGCCTCACTAAGTAGCTGAGGCTGGCCACGAACCTGGATCCTCCAGTCTCAGCCTCCCAAGTACTGGGATTACAAGCTTGTGCCACCACACCTGACTCTAGGCTTACATTTTTTTTTTTTTGCGGTACCGGGGATTGAACCCAGGGTCGTTCTACCTCCGCGCTATACACCTGGCCCTACTTTTTTATACTTTATTTTTGAAACCAGGTCTCACGAGGTTGGGGAGGGCCTCACTAAGTAGAGAGAGAGAGAGGGAGGGAGGGAGGGAGGGAGGGAAGGAGAGGGGGAGAGAGGGAGAGAGCGAGCGAGCGCGAGCGAGCTGAGGCTGGCCGCAAACCCGGATATCTGGTCTCGGCCTCCCAAAGTACTGGGATTACAAGCGTGCGCCACCATGCCCGGCTCTAGGCTTACATTTTTTCAAACAAAAAGTTTGGGAAATTTTGTTTTGTTTTGTTGGTACTGGGAATTGAACCCAGAGGCAATTCTACCTCTCAGCTACACACCTAACCCCTTTTTATTTTTCACTTTGAAAGAGGGTGTTGCTAGGTTGCTGAGAGTCTGAGGCTGGCCTCAAACCCATGATCCTCCTGTCTCAGCCTCCCAAGGACTGGGATTATAGGCATGCACCACCACACCCAGCTGGGGGGAAATTTCTAAATCTTAATAAGACTACTCATCTTTATGGTCAAATAGGCTTTTGATGTATTAGAATGACTATAGTAAAAAGAAAAAACCCCACCAATACCAAGTGTTGGTGAGGATGTGAGGAAACTAGAACATAAATTTCAATGTAAAATGACACAACTAGTTTTGAAAATAGTTTGGTAGTTACTCAAAATGCCAAACAGTTACCATAATATCTAGCAATTTCATTCCTAAGTATATACCTCAAAGAAATGAAAACATATATCCCACACAAAGACTCGTACATGAATGTTCATAGCAGTATTGTTCATAATGGCCAGTAACTAGCAAATGTCCTTCAACTGGTAAATTCAGACAAAATGTGATGTATTCATACGATAAGTACTACTCAGCAGTAAACCAACATGAACTACTGACATGGTACAACAAAGACGAACCTCAAGCACATCATGCTAAGTGGAAGGAGGATTATGCTGTAGAATTCTGTTTATATGAAGTTTTAGCTAAGGTGAATCTATTGAGAATGAGTAGATAGTGCTGGGCTGGATGAAGTGATAGAAATGTTCTAGATAACTGTATAACTGTAAATTCACTAAAAATCATTGGACTTACAGAATATATGCTTATAAATGTATATATATACTTACAGTGGATTTTATGGTATGTGAATAGCATCATCAAATAGTGATTAGTTCTGCATAGTATATTTGAAATATACTTAATATTTAAGACTTCTCCGTTGTGTGGCCACTCAGGTGCTTATGGCGAGACATATCCTGCTATTGAAGATGACGTTCTCCCTCCACCATCACAGCTGCCCTCCGCGAGGGAGCGCAGGAGGAACAAATTGAAAAGACTGGACCTTGTATGTATCATCCCGCCTCCCGCCCTTTTCCAGTTTAGAAAGGTAGTAGGGTCTGGGCTCTGACCCATGCTAAATTCATGTGGTCCGAGAAAGAGCACTTGCTTTGAAAATGAAGTGGACATGGGTCTGAATCTATGCTCTCCCACCGATGAGCTCGATGACCTTGTAGCTCCTCCATCTCTACTGCCTTGGCTCCTTTGAGGTAATATTTTCTTGTTTCTTGGGGTAACTATAAGTAGAAGCTCTGCACCTGGCACAGAAATTGTTCCTATAAATGTTAAATATGAATTTCAGAGAAGGCACTAGAAGTGACTACCATTTATCACAAAGCCTGTTATCTTTTCATGATAACCAAGTGACTTAACCAAGGTCACATAGGTAAGAATGAAATTCAAACCCATTTTCTCTTCACTCTGCTCCACAGCTTTACAGTGTAGTCAATAAAAAGTACAGGCTTTGGAGCCCTCAGTACGTACATGTTCCAGTGATGCGGTAGGCAACTGTGGGCCGTTACTTACGCCGTGTATTTCCTTCGTCATTACATGTGAATAGATAATATATACGAAACATTTAGCACTGATCCAAGTATGCAGGAAGTGCCCAACAAATACCAGATGCTGCTGTTCAGTAGCATTTTTGCCGTGTAGATTTGCGTTTTGGAACATTTCATAAATGAGATCGTATGATATGTGATTATTTGTGACTAGCTTCCTGTCCTTTTTGAAAGATCATCCATGTTGTATCATGATTCTTCTCTGTTGTTATTCTATTGTATAGTCCTCATCTTACTTATCCGTTCAACAGCTGATGGGCATTTGGGTTGTTTTCGCTTCTGGGCTGCTGTTGACATTCATATACAGGTTTTTGTTATTTTCATTTCTTCTGTGTGCACACCTAGTAGTAGAATCGTTAGGTTACGTGGTCACTCAATATTTAGCATTTTGGAGAATTGCCAGACTCTTTTCCAAAGCAGCTACACCATTCTACCTTTTATTTTACATACCCTTTACATTTTACATTTATACCAGTGTATGAAGGTTCGAATTTCCCCACGTCCTGACCAGCACATAACTTTTCTGACTTTTTGATTATTGTGAATGTGAAGTGCTATTGTTGGTTTTGACCTGCACTTCCTTAAATGATGGTGACCATCTTCTCATGTGCTTCTTAGCCAGTTGTAGATCTTCTTTGGAGAAGTCTATTCAAACCCTTTGCCTATTTTCAAGTTGGGTGTTGTGTTTTTGTTGTCTTAAGTCCTGTATTAGATGTGTGATCTGCAAAAATTTTCTCATATTTGATAGGTTGAACCCAGAGGCATTCTACCTCTGAGCTCTACCCTCAGCCTTATTTTTTTTGTTTTGAAACAGGGTCTAAGTTGCTGAGGCTGGCCAAGAACCTGCGATGACCCTGTCTCAGCCTCCCAAGTTAGTAGTGTTACAGGCGTGCACCACCATGTCCAGCTGTCTTTTTTACTTTCTTGATGGTATCCCTTTTAAGCATAGAAGTTTTAAAATTTTGATGAGGTCCAATTTACCAGTCTTTTATCATTTGGGCTTTCGGTGTCTTACCTAAGAAAGCATTGCCTAACCCAAGATCATGAAAATTTACTCCTATTTTCATTTATAGTTTGCTCTTAAATGATTTTGCATGTGGAAATCCAGTTGTTCCAGCGCCATTTGTTAAAGACAACTTTTTCTCCTTACCGCATTTTCTTAGCTCCTTATCCAGAAATGTAAAGCTTTATTTCTGGATTCTTATTTCTCTCCCATTGACTATCCTTATGCCAGAACCACACTGTCTTGATTACTATAGCTGGACTGTCTTAGCCCTGCTGTCTTGTTTTCCCCCTTTTGTCCGCTGTATTGTGTAAGCCTGATTGAGTCTGGCAGGATTTCTGTCGTCACAAATTCTATACTTTATCCCTAAGTCATCTGAGTCTATGGATGATCATAGAAATCCATGTTACCATTTATCATAAACACTCCATGTTATCATTTATTCTGTTCATCATAATATACACTTAGGTAAGAACATATTTTGATTTATCGATTTATTATGTAAATGAGTATTTATGAAGCTGTCTTTTAACTGCAGGATAACAGCCATCCTAATATACCACCAGATGGTCTCTCTTTAAAATCTGTCTCCAGCATAAATGTCGATCAGCTTAGGATGAGAAATGAGGAACGAATTCGAAGACTGAATGAACTTCAGAGTAAACGTGTTAATACAGGTAAGTGGTGACGTCTAATGGCGTACAGCAAATCCTGTCAGAAGGCTCACACCTGCTTCCATGAGGTCTGTCACTGGCGGTGGAGGCCATGAGACTTTTGAAGCCTTTTAAGCTGTGTGGCCTAGGACACAGGACTATGTGGCAAAACCAGACCTCAGGATTAATTTTGCATTGGATTCTACCCGAGAGGGCACCCATTTTAGAGTGGATTCTAAACACTTGATAGTTTTTGCATATGAAATATACCCAGGCTGTTTTCAGTAGGAAAAACACTGATTATCATGAGATACAGTAACTACTAAAAAGTACGATTATCAGAAATTAACCTTGTGTTTTTTAATACATATTTACCTTGTGTTTTTTAATACATATTTTAAATTTATAGTACTACAAAGGAAGTTTTTAACTTTTTACTTGGCTTTCTGTTCTGTAGACAAAGTAAAAACAGCCTCAGGTTAATATTCTTTTTTCTTAGTCACAGCTATAGTGGACTTCAGGGACTCATGGGTGGAAGCTGGTCGCAGGACAGTTCCTGATGAGCTCCTCAGCTAGCCCTATACCACCCTTACATTATGCAATTAATCCCTGGGGTAGTGGGACAACTTTTTATTATTATTAGCTTTAGGAGCTAAATAGTAGTCTATTGGACTTTTTTAAAAAATTTTTTTCCCGCCCCCCAACTGTCTGGACAACTCTTTTAGTCAAACTACATTGTAATATTTTTCTAAGAGAGATTTTCTTAATAGTATTTTATATATTACACCTATGAAAATATGGAATAGTAGGAAAAGATGTATTTTTAGCCAAAAGACATTTTCTTTTAATGTGTACTGAGAAATGCCTATTTAATTTCCTTTAGAACCAATAAACTGAAATAATACTTAACAGGGATATAGAGAAAAGCTATAGCATTTTAAGATTTTACTTTTTGAAAAGACTTTTCATTGTCTAAACTTTTTTTTGTTTTAACATTATCCTTTCAAACAGGAGCTTTTTGGCACGGTGTGGATTGACTGATCATTAAATTGATTGCACATATGCCTTTGCTGGGCCAATCCTTCACAGACCAGGAGATTTTTTTTTTTAAAGAAATTGACATCATGGGGTAGGAAGACAGATTTTCCTATTATTATACCCAATAATAAGTCAAGCACAGATATGGAAGTTGAGTACAGTCAAGTCCAATTAATGAGACAAATTCAGAGCTACCTACTAGGGACTAGATACGGCCTATTCAGGTTAGGTCTAAGAAGGGAAGTAATTTCATCCTAAGTAGTGCTTTCCCAAAATGACTTTTAATTTCCCTATAGCAGTTGGGAGAAGTTTTGTGTCGTGGCCAGTAAGTCTTTCCTAAAGGTAACAGTTACATCAGATTGCTCGTGCTTCCATGGTCAACGTAATGTTTGGTAGAGGCTGTTTTGACTATGGAGTCAAGTTGATCATTTTTCTCCCCACATGAGGCCCCTTCCTGGGCCTGCTCTCCTACCTCTGAGGGGTGTGGAGGTTCTGATTCAGAACACAGTCACTGTGGGGAAGGGCAGAGCTCTAAGGGGCTGGACTAAAGGCACCTGTGTTACCTATGACCTGAGCCTCTTGCCTCCGTAGATGACGAGAATTCACTAGTTGACCCCGATGACATCATGAAACACGTGGGTGACGATGGATCAAACTCTGTAGCAACTGAGCCCTGGCTCCGCCCTGGCACCTCAGAAACGCTGAAGCGCTTCATGGAAGAACAGCTGAACCAGGAGCAGCAGCAGGTGCCTGGAAAACCAGCAGCCTTCACTTGGCAGGGCCTGTCCACTGCTCACGGCTAAAATAAATCTCGATTGGACCCAGTAGTGCCTTCTAAGGGAAAGGGAATGTTATATCTGTACCTTTGATAATATGTCCTACTCTTGGCCCCTACTTGAAAGTTACTTGGGATCATCTGTATATAAAGTGTATTTTTTCCATGATGATGTATGTGATGTATATTATGTACATAAATAAAAGGCCATGATTATTGATTTATATAACAGAATTGTATAGAATTATTTTTGCATAATTTTGCCATAAATTAGGGTGGTAATGAACGCCTGGATTCAACTACCATATGTGCATTATATTAAATTCTGCTTGTATTAAGGCAGATAAAATGTGTCTTAAGAGTACTGTAAAACCAGACTATCTTGTCACTTGCACATTTGCCATCGTTATCTCTGTCCAAAATTATTAGTTACGTCCATCTATGATAGCTGTGACTATTC
Organism: Glis glis; assembly: GCA_004027185.1. Lineage (NCBI taxonomy): Eukaryota > Metazoa > Chordata > Mammalia > Rodentia > Gliridae > Glis > Glis glis. The sequence continues at coordinate 12,732 of PVJS01010411.1, read as the reverse complement.
CACACTTGCTTTTTAATGAGAGACTCAAATGTGCTAGTTATTTTCATGTCATTTGTAGCTACTGATTCAGTAGAAATTAAGGGAGCTCTAATTTTATTTTACTTCTGTGATCTGTGCACTCAGTCATAGATTCCCAAAGTCAGCAGTATTGCCCCGGTGGGGTGGGGGTAATGAGCATTTTTTTTGTTCTTCTGAAAAGGGGACAGTAAGCCAGTAAATTTGGGAATCTATACATTAAATATTTCTGCTTCTGTTTCATTTTATGACAATGAAAAGCACTATCTCAAATTACTAATTTATATGATTTAACTACTTAATAGAAATAAATTATTTTTATTACCAGTGTCAGTTTCTTGTTTTAACTGGAATTGGGGTTTCCAGAGCTGAAGGAGAGGTACAGGAACACACAGGAGTGAGAATAGAATTCTGTTCTACCACCAAGGACCCCTAGATAAGTAAATGTTTTTCTAGTCACTCAGAAGTAAAAGATAATCCAAACTTTGGAAAATAATTCTTACTTGGATTAGGGTCTTCCACATACACCACAGCTGAGAACACCTACCCCAAGCACTGCTTCTGTGTTTCCATGGACAAAATCAATGCAGGTAAGACCAGAAGAGTGTCCCACAACTGTGAAATTTCTCTGGCATTTCAAGTTTTAGTTACATGTAAATTTTACATTCGATGTTCTGACATTAACCATTGTTTGCTTTAATTTTAAAGACTTTTTCTTCTACCAATATCTGAAAGTAATAAATCCTCTCCGTGGAGATCCCTGATTCTGTAGCATTAAACAGTCAACTGCCAGGCTATGTTGAACACCCCTCGGACACACTGGAACGCTGCATGCGACAGCTCCCAGTCACCAAGGCAGGCGACTCTCAGCTTTACCATCTGGCTGAACTTGAACAGAGCTGTGTCTTACAGCTGATAAATATGGTGTGCACATAGAAATGCACTGTTCAATAACTGCTCGTTATCTGAGAGGCGTGAAGGAAAGACAATGCTTTCCTTGATTTTGATTCTCATACACAAACTAGACCTTTCTTCCCCCCTCCCTCCCTCCCTCCTTCTCCTCTGTATATTTTGTTCTTTGTGGTACCGGGGATTAAACCTCTACCTCTGAGCTACAGTCCTAGCCCTGTTTTCTTTCTTATTTTGAAACAGGGTCTTCCTAACTTGCCGAGGGCCTCGCTAAGTTGCTGAGGCTGGCTACAAATCTGTGATCCTCCTGTCTCAGCCTCGCAAGTACTGGGATTACAAGCATGCGCGACCATGCCTGGATTCCATTTTCTTTTTTAATGCCATGTACCACATAACTTGCACTGGCTGCTAGGATACACAATATCACATTGCAAACTGTCTCAGCTTTTTCTTTCAGCTTTCAGGTAATATATAGCCTTATTCTAGATTACTAATAAACACAGAAAAATTATAAATACCCTATAATTAAGAAATCAGTGTGAGGGAAGATCTAAAGCCAGAAGCTGGAAAGTATCAGAACCAAAGTATATTGAATTTGTAGTTCTGGCTGAAAATATTCTTTCCATACTTTGGCTTTTTTTTGCGGTACCGGGGATTGAATGCAGGGGCGTTCTACCTCCGCGCTACGCCCCCGGCCCTATTTTTATACTTTATTTTGAAAGCGGGTCTCACGAAGTTGCAGAGGGCCTCACTAAGTAGAGAGAGAGAGAGGGAGAGAGAGAGAGACAGGGAGGGAGAGAGAGAGAGAAAGGGGGGGGAGAGAGAGTAGACAGGGAGGGAGGGAGGGAGAGAGAGCGCGCGCACACAGGAGCTAACCCGGATCCTCCGGTCTCCGCCTCCCATAGTACTGGGATTACAAGCCACGCCCGGCCATACTTTGGCTTTTAATGAAAAAAAATTAGAGAAGAATCATGAAACCTGGGGCTATGGGTTATACAGGTTTTGGCTGCACTGTTGAAATAATTCAAAAACTTTATTGTCCTATAACCTGATTAGAATATGCCAGATGAGAATCAATATTGTACAGAAAGTTGTACAGAATTTTTACATAGAAAACTTTACATCTGTACCATATACATTTTAGCCATCTGAAAAAATTTTCTACATCCACTGTTAATACGGAATGCTTGACAATCTTGTCTTTTTTAACCATCAGAGCACAATTCACAGTATGAATACATTTCCAGTAAATCTAACCTCCCAAACCATGCCAGATTTGTTATTTTAATATATTCAACATTAAATTCTGTACATAGAGTAAAATCTACATCAAGCCCCCCCACCCAAAAGAAAAGAAAAGTGACAGCAACCTAGATTCATTTGCAGTGATTCAAGTTTCAGTCCATGAAGGATCATTCTATTTTAATGGCTCATCTTTAAAAGCCCTAGAGAAGTATATTACAGGTAGTCACTGTCAGTAGGGGTATTTTCTACCTTTGTTTTTTCCTGTTGTTGATCTTGATAAGTAGCCACAACAGCTTCTGGGCATGTTAAACCCTCAAAATTTCTACCCCCTTAAAAAGGGCAAAACTAAAATCCCCCACAAAATAAAGACAAAAAGTTCAACCCAAATGTTTAGTGCATTTGACAAAATATTATGGGTATTTAGCAAGTGGATAAGAAAATAAAGAAATAAAACAGTGCAGGAAGAATTATATAATGTTTAAGATTTTTATATTACAGACCTGCATCTCTGTACATTTTTCACAGAAGGATGATTACCAGAATCTCAGATAGCCTGAGTGTGCAAAAATCTTGAGAATAAGAATACCATAGTTGCTAAATATCTTTTACCATGAACAATAATTTCTTCTTTTCTCCCACCCCCCGATTATAAACATTTTATCCTTCAAAATACAGCTCTCCTGAGTTGTACTTCTTGCCGAAGTTCAATCTTTACATCTAGAGTTCTTTGGGTAAGTTTCACTTCCATACCTGCCAAAAATATGTGGGGCTTCTCCCCGCCCTAGGGGACAGGGAAGGGCCCATGAGCATACGCTGACACTTTAAATCAGGCTTTCTGCTCAACATGAGCCCAACATGACACACAGAATCCACCAGATCACCAGAAGGGCTTGGGCTGCTCCGAGTGTAAGTGACAGCTGTAGGCATATTTACCAGTAACCCTCAGACACTGCAATTCAGAGAAACCATGTTTCAGGTAGGAAACCTCAGCTCCAGGGTCCTTTTAAAGAGCAGAGGGATGTAAACGCCAACAAAAATATTAAGTTCCCGTCATTGCTTGTGTGTTCCGAGTTCCTGTTCAGGTGGTTGTGATATTTGAAAAACTACTCCAATTCGCAGAAAAAATCTTCTAAGAACAGCACGAAGTTCAGGAATCAAGTCAAATTGCATAATTTCACATAAGAGAGGGTAGTAGAATGAAGCATGAGCTTTAAACTGGGGGGAAAATGAATTTGGTGTTAGTAGTGCTTGCATTGCAAACTGGAGCCTAACCCTGCCTTGGTCAGAGCACTGGGGGCCGTCCCTGATCACAGGAGGCGGAGAGAGGCCGCTGCATCGAGCAGCGACGCCGGACTATCGATGGCCCCGAAACTCCGAGGGAAGTCAAGACACTCAACACAAACCCAGTCCACGTATGCCATCACTATTTTGAAAAATATCTTCCATTACATAGTTTTGGCAAACTTTTAGTAATTAAGGCATTGTCCTGGGTAGTTAGCAAAAGTAAGTAGCTGAAGAGGCACCAGAGTTTTTGTCAGATATGGGTTATTGAAATTGTATCTCGTTTGCTAAATATAATTTAAGTTTTAGGCAAAATTCTACCTAGCATTATAATATGCAATATAAACATTCTCCAGGCAAAGAAACGTATGCTCCATTTTTATAGTTCAACTTACATACGTGGACTGTATCTTTGCTGGAATTCCCTCATGTTTGAACACTAGTCGGCTGTTTTCTCTCCTCTCCTGCCTCCTCTGCACCCCACCACATACATGGAAGCAGGTCGACATATTGTGGGCAAGAAAGTAGGTAGTGAGGTCGGGAATGCTGACCTCTGCCAGGCTCACCAATCAGATAGAAATGCCCCTGGATACAGGGCATGTGACTTGGGATGAGTACCTGAGAGTGCCAAGTGGCATCGCCACACCTCCACGGGCCCCGTATACCAATGGGGCCTAAAGTTTCAAGTATCGGGACACCTGACTAAGCATTTGTAAACTTATTCAGGAGTCACAGCAACCCCTATTTCCTTATACATAAGCTGCAAGTTGCCATTTTTTGAGTGAAATTTATATTTCTGAAAGCTTTTAAATATCTGTTTATATTTACAAGTAATATAGTTGTGTTTTACCTTCATCTCTACTGTCTTAAAACTTTTAAATGAGCTCATCGCTCGTTCACTAGAGGCTCGGATCACAGAGAACCACTAAATATGCCAAAGGATGGCTGCGGCTTGGAGCACAGGCCCAGGGAGCAGACGCAGCGTCAGGCGGAGGGGAGCGTGCAAGGCCACAGTGCTGGGTGGATGGCTGTTTTCAAAATAGGGGATTTCAATGTTGGGGGAGCCTGTTGAGGCTGATTCCTTCCTCTAGTCCCCTAAGGAACTGTCGACTGTAGAACAAGGCTGAGAAAGGAGGGAGCAAACAGGATGGACGAGGAAGATCCAGTTTGGCCCCACACCACACGGTCTTGCAACAAGCAGCAGGACCTGGGCTCTGACAGCGGGCAACCCTGTCTCAGTCACTACACCAGGCTAGAAATATGAAGCCTTAACTTACCCTATTATCGCTGATCTTTAAAACTTTAGTTAGAAACAGTAGGAGTAAGTTAGTCCAGGCTTCCCGATGACTTTCTGATGTCAGAGTGAGGAAGTAACTCAGTGCTTCACTGCAGACGCTGCAAAAGGAAGGATGACTTTCACATTACTGACATACCTGCTGGTCTGTGGGCTCGCTGAGAGCAATAAAGAAAAAGGGCAGCGGAGCCAGCGTGGGGGTACACCCTACCATCCCAGTACTGGGAAAGCTGAGACAGGCCAGCCGCAACGAGTCAGCAAGACCCTATTTCAAAATAAAATAGGGCTGGGGGGGTGTAGCTCAGAAATAGAATGGCCCTGGGTTCAATCCCTAGTACCAAAGGGGGGGGGGGGCGAAAAAAAAGAACCCATCTGTTTACACTGACTGAAGTATCAACACGTAAATTTATGTTTTTCTAACTAGAAAACTAAACATTAAAAGAAGCCACTGCAACTTCTCAGGAAATCCCCATTTTCTTAGCCTTCTGGGTTTCACTGAACACACGCACAGCCTGATGTGGAGATACGTGGGCTGAACCTGGGTGGCTTTCCCCTTCACTATGGGTCTCAGACCTTCTGGATCGGAAAGGTCTTGTCGGGAAGTAACACAGGAGAATGGAGACTAGGTGATTCCTTAAAATTCTAAAATGTGCACAACTGGTCTCTGAGAACATCTATTTCCTGAGGAGCCAGAAAAATACAATGCAGATAAGAGTATTCTTTCTAAATTATATGTTTCATTGTTAGCCTGAGTTTAAATTTTAGTTCTCAAGCCGGGCGTGGTGGCGCACGCTTGTAATCCCAGTACTTGGGAGGCTGAGACCAGAGGATCAGGTTCCTGGCCAGCCTCAGCTACTTACTGAGGCCCTCTGCACCTTAGTGAGACTCTGTTTCAAAATAAAGATTAAAAAATAGGGCTGGGGGCGGAGCTCGGAGTTAGAATGCCCCTGGGTTCAATCCTCAGTACCGCAAAAAAAAATTAATAAATTTTAGTTCTCATGAAGTAAAACAGAATGAAAAAAAAAAGTAAAACCAATAGAAACTCTATGTAATTTTTCAAACTAAATGCAGGAAGGCAGGCCCTCATTTTCACATTAGAAAGACCTAAAACTGTACCACAGTTTAAAGTTTGGGAGCTTTAGAAAGCTTTCTCCTTCCTACCGTATGTTAGGCATGATCTGCTCACATATTACCAGTTGTACAATGCACACTCTCTAGGCCTGGCGTGGTGGCATATGCCTGTGGTCCCAACGACCTGGGAAGTTGAGGCAGAAGGATCCCTTGAGACCAGGAGTTTGAGGACTGCCTGGGTAATAGAGCAAGACCCCCCCATAAAAAAAAAAACACATTCACCTGTAAGACTCTAATTTTTGTAGCTGAGCTGTGAAATAGGGACGTCCAGGCCCCAAAGCCTTAGCTACCTGCTTGGTCCTGCTGTGTGCCACGCAGCCCAGTGAGTCAAAGGCATCAATGAGTCGAGAGTCTTACTTTAGAAGCCTCTGCTGGACCTCCTCCCAGGCGCTGACTCGGCTCTCGTCCATGTACATCCGGAAGAGAATGCGCAGCCCGCAGGCCAGGCTGCTCGTCTCCTGCTTCAGAAGGTTGGGCTTGGACTTGCCTTTGAAGCCTGCAGAAAGGGCGTTTCTGGGATTAGACTGGAAAGGCACCTGACATAAAGGTGCAACAGTCCGTGGGACGCATCTGGGGAGCAGTCAGTCGCTGGTATCAGACACCGCCAGCAAAGCAGAGCTGCAGGAGCCAGAGAGGCCCGTGCCCTTAGGAATCTTACATAAAAATGTCTGAAAGTGGAACTCTTCAAACAAATTACACCCGAAGTCCCGTAGACAAAGCTGCAGGAGGCTCCGGCGCCAGTGTGCTCTGCCCGCACCACGGCTCCCCAGGAATGGAGCGGGAGAGGTTGGGGACGGCTCAAATGCCAGAGGTGTGAAGGGCACAGGCGTGTGGAAACAAGGAGCCTGGTCACCTTCACAGAAAGTTCCAGTAAAATGGTGGCCAGAAGGAAGAGAAAGAAAGGGGAAAAAATAAGTAGTCTGTGTTCCCCAGAACTGTGGCTGTACAGGGACAAGGACGAACAAAGCCACTTCAGGTTAAATAAGCAACACAAAGCGCCGGGCACTCTGCCACAGAACGTGCTAAGGAAACGCCAGCTCTTCTTCATTTTTCCTGCCATATTCTGCTGCCCCTCACTCTCCTAGCACTGCTTTCCACCTAAGAGGCACCGAAGGCCTACTTCTTACACAAAAAAATAAAATGCCATTGTAATTTATATAAGAGCGTCGCTTTTATTTAAATTTGGTAACTTGTTCTGAAAAAAATATACCTCCCCATACGAGTATACTCGCTTATATTCTGAGGTATGGGCACTGCCAAGTAAACAGAATTCATTCACATACACATGGCAGACCTCACGTGCAGGATCTTCACACGTTTTTTCCTTATAAAAGGACAGTTTCTGTTCTGCTAATGATCATCAAGAGGAAGACCCAGGCTGGGTTAACAAGATTGGTCAAGTCAAGGGGGAAACGAATGAATCCAGGTAGCTATGTGGCTAACTGTTGTTAGACTGCATTATTATTAATAGTCCTGAAGTGCACCAACAGTGAGCTCTGATCAATGCACCGATCTGAGGCCTATCCACTCACAGGGAACAGTGTAACAGAGGCGCGGGCTGCTTACCTGCTTTCCACAGAGCAGTTCTCTGCTCATTGTTGGAATTAAATGCTTTTGCAAATCTATGTGACTCTAGTAAGCAATCTAGTAGCTTAAAAAGCTGTTGTGATGTCAAAAAGCGGTACATTCCCTGGTCTTGAGTATCAACTCGAACATCGAAGTCCACTGCATCTCTCTTTGGAAAACAAACCACAGCGCATTAGAGGTCATCACAATTTCAGTACATTAGAACTCAATCCTCCCTGAAGACCAGCCTTACAAGCTCGCCACAGAAACTGAATCTGCTTCCTCTCAACAGGGGTAGGGAACTGTCTTCCTTCCGTTACGCATCCTGGTCACCAAGCACCCCGCACGCCACCTCGGGCCCTCCTTTAATCCCTGAGTGGGCGAGGGAGGGCTCTGTGTCCTCCCAGGCCCCGTGGCCACGGGTCACCGCTGGCCGCTCCCCAGCTCCTCCTCCTCTTCTCAATGGGCCTGGAGTCCCTGGACCATGGTTTTAAGTATTCCCTTGCACGACCCCTCACATCCACTTTTCCGTCACTAAGCTGGTAAGCTTTGCCTGCTGCAAGACTCCCAGAAAACCAACAGGACTGCGGCAAACAGACTGGCTTCTCTTTAACCCCGATGGTGCGGGTTTCTGAATGGCCAGCTCATGCGTTCACCCCTCAAGTATCTAGAACATTCTCCCAAACTCGCATGGCTCTTCCCACTTCAATGAGGAGCCAGAAACTAAGAGAAGACTTTGTCCACAAACTCCTATCCCAAATACACCAACCTTCCTGCATCTGGATCCCATAACCCCCTCCCCTCCCATGAGTGGACTTGGCCGGGAGACCCTGAGACAAGCCCGCTCTGCATGAGGGAGACCCCCGTCACTGGAAATGCTGCTCCAGCAGCTCCCTCCTCAGTGAGGCCTTCCTCACTGCCAATCTGGAGAACAAACACAGCGAACTCCTCCCGACGCCTGGGCTCCGCCACCTCCCACCCGCTGCTCTGCACCCTTACAGAAGGCTCCTGACAGTGCGCGCTAGTTACTGCCTCCAATTCCTCTCTTCTTTCTTTGTGCTACTGGGGATGGAACTCAGGGACATTCTACTCCGGGCTACACCCCCCAGCCTTATTTTATTTTGAAACAGGGTCTTGCTAAGTTGCAGAGGGCCTAAGTTGCTGAGGCTGGCTGTGAACCTGCCATACTCCTGTTTCAAACTCCCAAGTACTCCGATTATAGGCGTGCATCACCACTCCTGCCTTCCTCTCTTCTTTTGTACCAATTTCAATGACTTTCCCATCTTTAATGTTAAGATTAAATATACCCTGTCAAGGTCACTATGTCCCCTGAATTGTTAGAGAGCAATTCTCAGATGTAATACGACTTGACCTGTTCAGAGTATCTGATCACATCCTTCTTAAAACATTTTCTTTATTTGGCTTCCAGGAAGACACTGACCCTTGCTTTTCCATTTGCTTCACGGATTCTCACTCTCAGTCTTTACCGGCTGCCCCGTCACCAGGAACCGTAGAATCAGAGGCCCCAGGCCCAGCGCCTGCCCCCACCCCCACTGCAGTCAGGCTCACTACTTCCTGACGCCATCCACTCCCAGGGTTTAGCATGACGCCTCTGTGATGAACTCCCTGCATGTTAAGGCTCTGGCCTGACCTCGGCTCTGAGGCCCAGGCCATCAGAGCTAACTTCCTGCTCACATAGGAGGAGCAGCCCTCTCCCCTCCTCACCTGGGCTGCAGCTAGGTTCTCCGCATCCTCCTTCTTACTTGTGGCTGGGAAGAACACGATGTTGTCGATGGTCTGGATGAGTTCCAGCTGCACAACACATTTAATCAACAGGGCAGCAAACAATTTTTGTTCTGGAAATTCTGTGAGGAAACCCCCCCAATGCACATGCAAACAGAACATTATTTTGAATCCTTTATAATTTCTATGACATTATAACGCTAAGGAAACATTCATATGTATGAAGGTAGCTGCACATATCACACTGAGAAAGGCATACTGCTTTAGTAGAGTTACTACTTGCTAACAGTTTAATCAATATTTAGATTAATCTTAGAAAAAAAAATTTTTTTACAGTACTGGGGATTGAACCCAGGGGCATTCTACCTCCAAGCTATACCCCCAGCCTTATTTTTTATTCTTTTTTTTTTGAAACGGGGTCTCACTAAGTTGGGGAGGGCCTCACTAAGTAGCTGAGACTGGCTGTAAACCTGTGGTCCTCCTTTCTCAGCCTCCCAAGTACTGGGATTACAAGCGTGCGCCACCACACCTGGTGAAAAGTAAGCTTTAAAATAAACAGAAATACTCTACCATGATTTACAACAGTGAATTGGTTGTAAGTCATGGTAAAAAATTACCGATTTTTACATAAGATTCAGGTTTGTCTTGAAGTAAACGTAACAATGGATAAAAAACTAAAACGTAAATAGCGTTTACTATAAACCTTTGAAATAAGTAATATAAAAACCTGTACCATAAGAAAACAATAGGAACCAGATCTACAAGGATAGCCAAGGACTTTGATCAAACTATGTCAGAGAACATGTTTTGTCTGGATCTAGAGTAGCACTTGAAGCTAAAATTACCTCTTATTTTCAAATGAATCCAACATCAAGGAAATGTCCCAGTTTCACTGACCATACATATCCAGAACCATGATGTGGGAAAGAACCCTCAGCTACTGAGCCGCTGCGAGTGCGGCAGCAGTGCCGTGAGGCCCAGTGGGAAGGCAGGTCCCAGCGGCCGGGCCTTCCTTAATCCTGGGTCCTCAGGCGCAGCTTACCCAGGGCACATGGCTGCCCCAGAGGAGTGCCTGCTAATTAGGGCGACGGCTCCACCACTGACTGGGTGACTTAAAATCGCTCAGTTTCTTTCTCCCATAAAAGGCATTTCATTACAAATTCTCTTTTCTTTTTAAAAGTAAATGAAAACTTATTTTCTTCATATCATGTGATGTGCGGAGGCAGGCATTTCAGGGCTGGTTTGGCAGTTCCCGGTTCCCAGTACAGAGTCCAGGCTCCTCTGCTTCCATTTGGCCATTCTTTTTTTTTTTTTTTTGCGGTACCGGGGATTGAACGCAGGGGCGTTCTACCTCCGCGCTACACCCCCGGCCCTATTTTTTTACACTTTATTTTGAAACCGCGTCTCACGAAGTTGCGGAGGGCCTCACTAAGTAGAGAGAGAGAGAGAGCTGAGGCTGGCCGCGAACCCGGATCCTCCTGTCTCTGCCTCCCAAAGTACTGGGATTACAAGCGTGCGCCACCACGCCCAGCCCATTTGGCCACTCTTAATGCATGCTTCCTGCCCCAGAGCCCAATTTCAGTGCACTATTCTCTTATCTTGTCCTGTCTTAGTAGACATCTGTCATCATGTCTACTCTTTGAGCAACAACAAATTCTCATTTTCTAGCACCAATTTGTGAAAGTTAAAAACAAATGAAACAAACCCACAAGTCCCATGGTTGCCTCTTCCTCCCATGTCTCCTCCACCTTCCTTTACATGGCGCACTCACTCCTGCACTTGAATCATGAAACACCGCAGTCCCTGGGGCAGAGACTCCAGGCAGTGCCTGGACTGCAGAAGGCACGGAGCAGGAGGCAGGTGTGTGCTGGGGCGCAGACACTGCTAGTGACCGCGAGCTGGGCAGAGGAGGCCGTGCTGTCTCTCCATGCTTTCTGGTGCCCTTTGAAAACTGGATGAAGACCCTAACTACAGTCCCACTAGCAAGGACCAGCAGCACATCTGCAGACAAATCTATTTGGACAAATTTTACTCATGACAAGGCTTGACACTGCGAAGGTTCCATCAGCTGACCATTTCGCAGGATCACCGTAAGCGCGGGAGAAGACAGTAGATTTTAACTGCATGGACTGGAGCTTCAGAATCAAGACTAGATGGACCAGTGCCATTTTCTGGAAGTATATAGGAAAACCAAGGCAGCTGCCCTTCAGTCGAGTGAAGCATCAGGTCTGTGCTGTCACTCTCTTCTCTGAGCAGGTCTGAGAGTCAGATGGCATCCCCATCAGACAAGGAACCACACCCATGCCACCAAGGACAAGGGCTTTGGGGAACATGGAGGCCATTTGTCCTCTTCCAGCGCCACCAATTCTGAGTCAACAAGTCCCCCTTACCTAAAATACTTCCAGGTGAGCAGGGGAGAGATGTCTGACACAAGGACAGCAGTCTAAGCCCTTGGCTCAGGGTGGCAGGAGAGCAGCACCCTTGCTCCAGGAGAAGGTATATGCCCAGATTAGCCAAGTATAAGCTTTTCCAATGCATGGCAATCAAGTCACACAAAGCTAAGTGTGCTGAGGCTGAATGTTGGCACTAAAGGAGAGGAGAGCCATGCATTTTCCCTTCCTCACAGCATTTTTCAGTGAAGACTGAAGCTATAATGGATTTCTGACACATTCTGTTCTCCAGAGAACAAGAACAAAAAATGGAAATGGGCTATTCACCACCATCTAAGTCCTCTTTTTTTTGTGTGTGGTACTGGGGATGGAACCCAAGGGCATTTTACCTCTGAGCTACACCCCAGTCCTATTTTTTATTGTTTATTTTGACACAGGGTCTCACCAAGTTGCGGAGGGCCTCCTGTTGCTGAGGCTGGCTGTGAACCTGTGATCCTCCTCTCTCAGTCTCCCAAGTACTGGGATTATAAACGTGCGCCACCACGCCCAGTCATCTAGCCCCTCTTTAAGGAGCTAGCAAGATTCAATGACTAAAGCTGGAAGTTGCTTTCAAGGAGGATACCAAAGCCTATTTTCTCTTAAGAAGAACTGTAAGCACCCAAGATTAATAAAAAATTTCCCTGAAAAATGGATCAATGACCTAAAATATAAGAGTTAAAAGAATAAAACTCTTAGAGACAATATTAGGGAAAATCTTCATGACCTTCGATTTGGCAATGGATTCTTAGCTATGCAACCAAGAACAGGACCAACAACAGAAAAGAACAGAGAAAAATTAGATCTCACCCAAATTAAAAACTTTTGTGCACTGGAGGACATTATCAAGAAACTATTGGAGCCGGGCGTGGTGGCGCACACTTGTAATCCCAGTACTTTGGGAGGCGGAGACGGGAGGATCCGGGTTCGCGGCCAGCCTCAGCTCTTTCGCTCTCTCTCCCTGTCCCCTCTCTCTCTCTCTCTCTCTCTCTCTCTTCCTTAGTGAGGCCCTCCGCAACTTCGTGAGACCCGGTTTCAAAATAAAGGCTAAAAAATAGGGCCGGGGGCGTAGCGTGGAGGTAGAATGCCCCTGCGTTCAATTCCCGGTACCGCAAAAAAAAA